>JBBPBX010058390.1:0-22120 GCA_038048925.1 Garcialebias charrua
CTAACAAAACTACGCCTTCTGTTCTCTGATTGGTCCGGTCAAAAATAGACCGGAGAAATCGTTTTCAATGGGAGGAATGCCAGACCCTAGTACGAAGCAAAGTGAAGGACAGGGTTTGGTTTTAACCAGACTAGCGTATGACTGTCCTAACAAACAACTGTCCATAAAAAAACCACAATACACTCCCATACACACACAATTGAACAATAAGGTTGATGAATCCACACGTAGCAAGTATATCTGTTTAGGAACACAAGAACTAAAATGTACCTTGGTACTCGTGTTTAATGGAAGTTGATCGCTCTTCTGGCTACCTGCGATCTCCTGACTCTGGACGTGTTCACGTCATCTGGAACAGATCATTTATACTTATATTTAGAGGAAATTCTACATTTTGATGATAGCTGCTGTCACATGTAAACCAATAAACATTACATGATTGTTTTTGGCCAAAGTATCCATCTCACATAAAGGAAAGATGGATGGACATAGTATTTACAAAACTCCTCTCATGATGGGTGGACTAAGATGAAATTAAAATTAGCTGAATGAAAGAAAACTATAAATTTAAAAACTGTGACTAATAATATTGAAGTCATACATAACAATCCCTGCATTATTTATAAAATTGATATCTATGTCATATACATACACACAAATATACATATATACATGTATATAAGCATATCATATATGCATATTCATATACAGTGTATATACATATATGCATATACATGTATACTGTATATGCATATACATATACTGTACAGATAGACATATACATGTAAATATAACATGTTCAACTGAAATTGTGTGCGTTTGTGTGTGTGACTGTTTTGTGGTTTTTATGGACATTGTCATATGCTATAAACAGACAAGCAGATTACAGTTCATTACTGTCCTGACAAAACACTGTCCTTAGAAACCACAAAACAGTCACACACACAAACACACACACAATTTCAGTTTATCATGTTTTTAAGAAAGCAAGATGTTTGATGGATAGATGGATGATATTTGATGGATGGATACATGGATGGATGGATGGATGTTTGATGGATGGATGGATGGATGCATGCATGGATGGATAAAAGGTGGACATCAGTCAGTAAAGACTCCATCTGTCTGCGTTCAGCAAGGCTGGATGTTTGATGGATGGATGGATGTATGGATGGATGTTTGATAGATGGATGTATGTATGGATGGATAAAGCATGGACCTCAGTCAGTAAAGAATCCATCTGTCTGGTTTCAAGAAGGCCGGATGTTTGATAGATGGATGGATAGATAGATGGATGGATGTTTGATAGATGAATGATGGATGGATGTTTGATGGATGGATGGATGGATGTTTGATGGATGGATGGATAAAGTGTGGACCTCAGTCAATAAAGAATCCATATGTCTGGGTTCAGGAAGGCAGGATGTTTGATGATGGATGGATGATGTTTGATGGATGGATGCATGGATGGATGGATGGATGTGTGGATGTTTGATGGATGGATGGATGAATGGATGGATAAAGCATGGACCTCAGTCAGTAAAGAATCCATCTGTCTGGGTTCAGCAAGGCAGGATGTTTGATGGATGGATGGATGTTTGATGGATGGATAGATGTTTGATGGATGGATGGATGGATGTTTGATGGATGTTTGAGATGTTTGATGGATAGATGGATGGATGGATGTTTGATGCATGGATGTATGGATGGATGGATGTTTGATGGATGGATGGATGGATGGATAAAGTGTGGACCTCAGTCAGTAAATCCATCTGTCTGGGTTCAGGAAGGTAGGATGTTTGATGGATAGATGTATGGATGTTTGATGGATGGACGTTTGATGGATGGATGGATGTTTGATAGATGGATGGATAAAGCGTGGACCTCAGTCAGTAAAGAATCCATATGTCTGGGTTAAGGAAGGCAGGATGTTTGATGGATGATGGATGTTTGATGGATAGATGTTTGATAGATGGATGGATGCATGGATGGTTGGATAAAGCGTGGACCTCAGTCAGTAAAGAATCCATCTGTCTGGGTTCAGCAAGGCAGGATGTTTGATGGATGGATGTTTGATGATGGATAGATGGATGTTTGATGGATGGATGGGTGGATGTATGGATAAAGCGTGGACCTCAGTCAGTAAAGAATCCATCTGTCTGGTTCAGGAAGGCAGGATGTTTGATGGATGGATGGATGTATGGATGTTTTATGGATGGATGGATGCATGGATGGATGGATAAAGCGTGGACCTCAGTCAGTAAAGAATCCATATGTCTGTTTTCAAGAAGGCAGGATGTTTGATGGATGGATGGATGATGTTTGATAGATGGATGCATGGATGGATGGATGGATGGATGGATGCATGGATGGATGGATAAAGCGTGGACCTCAGTCAGTAAAGAATCTATCCGTCTGGGTTCAGCAAGGCTGGATGTTTGATGGATGGATGGATGTTTGATAGATGGATGGATGGATGTATGTATGGATGGATAAAGCATGAACCTCAGTCAGTAAAGAATCCATCTGTCTGGGTTCAGGAAGACAGGATGTTTGATAGATGGATGGATAGATGGATGGATGTTTGATGGATGGATGATGGATGGATGTTTGATGGATGGATGTTTGATGGATGATGTGTGGATGTTTGGATGGATGTTTGATGGATGATGTGTGGATGTTTGATGATGGATGGATAAAGCGTGGACATCAGTCAGTAAAGAATCCATCTGTCTGGGTTCAGTAAGGCAGGATGTTTGATGGATGGATAGATGGATGTTTGATGGATGGATGGATGGATGGATGTTTGATGGATGGATGGATGGATAAAGCGTGGACCTCAGTCAGTAAAGAATCCATCTGTCTAGGTTCAGGAAGCCAGGATGTTTGATGGATGGATGATGGATGGATGTTTGATGGATGGATGGATGGATGTTTGATGGATGGATGGATGGATGTTTGATAGATGGATGTATGTATGGATGGATAAAGCGTGGACCTCAGTCAGTAAAGAATCCATCTGTCTGGTTTCAAGAAGGCCGGATGTTTGATAGATGGATGGATAGATAGATGGATGGATGTTTGATGATGAATGATGGATGGATGTTTGATGGATGGATGGATGGATGTTTGATGGATGGATGGATAAAGTGTGGACCTCAGTCAGTAAAGAATCCATATGTCTGGGTTCAGGAAGGCAGGATGTTTGATGATGGATGGATGATGTTTGATGGATGGATGGATGGATGGATGGATGTGTGGATGTTTGATGGATGGATGGATGTATGGATGGATAAAGCGTGGACCTCAGTCAGTAAATAATCCATCTGTCTGGGTTCAGTAAGGCAGGATGTTTGATGGATGGATGGATGTTTGATGGATGGATATATGTTTGATGGATGGATGGATGTTTGATGGATGGATGGATGGATGTTTGATGGATGGATGGATGTTTGATAGATGGATGGATGGATAAAGCTTGGACCTCAGTCAGTAAAGAATCCATATGTCTGGGTTTAGGAAGGTAGGATGTTTGATGGATGATGGATGGATGGATGTTTGATGGATGGATGTTTGATGGATGGATGAATGCATGGATGGATGGATAAAGCGTGGACCTCAGTCAGTAAAGAATCCATATGTCTGGGTTCAGGAAGGCAGGATGTTTGATGATGGATGGATGATGTTTGATGGATGGATGGATGGATGGATGTGTGGATGTTTGATGGATGGATGGATGTATGGATGGATAAAGCGTGGACCTCAGTCAGTAAATAATCCATCTGTCTGGGTTCAGTAAGGCAGGATGTTTGATGGATGGATGGATGTTTGATGGATGGATATATGTTTGATGGATGGATGGATGTTTGATGGATGGATGGATGGATGTTTGATGGATGGATGGATGTTTGATAGATGGATGGATGGATAAAGCTTGGACCTCAGTCAGTAAAGAATCCATATGTCTGGGTTTAGGAAGGTAGGATGTTTGATGGATGATGGATGGATGGATGTTTGATGGATGGATGTTTGATGGATGGATGAATGCATGGATGGATGGATAAAGCGTGGACCTCAGTCAGTAAAGAATCCATCTGTCTGTTTTCAGGAAGGCGGGATGTTTGACTCACCAAATACCAAATGACCTCTTGGACTAGCTGAAAACCTGTACATGTAAAAATATGAAAAAGTTAAAAAACAATTCTCAAGTTTATACAATACACTTATACAGTATTCTGTATTATTCAGTATTCAGTATTCCAACAACAGTATTCTTATACCTACATAAAACTGCAGTCAACGTGATGACGTAACGAGGCTGCAACGTGATGACGTGATGACGTAACGACGCAGTTCGTCCGTCTGCTCACTGCTCAGAGGTAAAAAAAAAAAAAAAAAGAGCAGAATTAGCAGAAAAATGACGTTGGAAACATTAAAACCCCTCTACCCTATTAACGCATGTTAAATTACAGCGTTAGTCACGCTGTTATTGTGACGTGACACGTTCACGGTAGTGACGCTAACGCGACGTGCGTTTAATTTTGTCTTCGTCGCGTTAAGACTCTAAATAACCACTAAAAACATCCACAAGTGATGCATATATAGTATCGCTGATTTATATAAATGTCTATAAAAGTTTTCAACAGCGTTGAAAGGTTGTCACGCTTCTGAAGTGAAGTTACGTTACATGCTAACGCTAGCCGCAGCTAGTTTGAGCTGCGTCTTTCTTCACGCACTCAAAACTCATGCACAGATACTTCCTAATTTATCTAAATGTTGATAAAGTTTTCTACAGTCTTCACAGTTTGTGACGCTGCGGTTAAAGTCACGTTACTACTGGATTAGGTTAACATTTCCTTGAGATGATGTCATCAAAAGCAACAAAAAAATTTTTTTAATTCTTACCTGAATGAAGTCAATACACTCTGACACTCTGTCCACCTACCGCTGCAAAATTTTATTTAAATCGCTCTCCAAAAATAATCTCCGCTCACCTACATGCACTCAACACACGACGCCATAACTCTGCACGTGTAAGCTCAAGGGGCTTTAACTTTTAAAAACTCGGTCACCTGAGGCCCCGCCCTGAGCCCCCGCCCACTACAGGGTCTCCACATCACGAGAGGAGGGGCGGCGTTGGAGTTTCGCGCGGTCTCCACATCACGAGAGGAGGGGCGTTGCAGTTTGGCGCCATGTGTGTCAGTGAGCCACACACACGGCTGCAATAAATGCAACCGATACACAAAAACATACACACCACACACAAATACCCTGGGAGGTGCGTAGCCAGCCAATTTTATAAATGTAAATAACTTTTTATTAAAACAATTTTAAGTGTTAAAGCACACTCCAACTCATCCAGGCAGCCTATTAGCCACAAGTTACGCTGATATTGATGAGAAAAAACAATGTTTACATATTAATATATTTGGATACAATCTGTGTTTTATCCAGACATTGGCAAAGGCTGGCTAATACCAAATGTCCCGATAATGTCGGTACGTAGTCTGGCGCATAGGCGGGCCAATACGCTTGCACCAACACACACACACACACACACACACACACACACACACACACACACACACACACACACACACACACACACACACACAACAAGACTACTGTCACCGCCTGAAGAGATCCTTTTATCGATCAGTCCAAAGTCCGCCCTGGCGAAATCCGTTGCACCCAAAGAGACGTCACTCCAACCGACGCCTGTGTGAGTGGTTGAGCTGGCATCAGTCGGCTTCAGCTCGGCCCGCAGGACGCGTGACGTAGCCCACGCCACGCCGTCCAGACAGCGGGCCCCAAACAGTCCCAGGACCAGCCGGCAGGCGAGGGACGACCCGGATGAGGAGCAGAACCAGTCGGGACAGTCCAGACCGCCGCAGAACGGCCACGGACAACCAGGAGGTAGACGTCGTCACGGACAACAGGAAGTAGACGTTGCAAAGGACAAACAGCAGCGAACACCGAGCTGCTCCACCTCTAACAGGAGAGGGAAGCAGGAAGCTTGCAACGGTGGTCGCTAAAACAGTCCATAGCGACTGAAAACACCCAATTACGCCAGCGCGTGACACAGCAAGCCAACGCCGCCGGAAGGCGGATGACGTGTAACTAACCCTGAGAGCTGGGCCAGTTTTATACCGGAAGCCAGCCCCAGATTCACCAATCGCATCACAGCAACTGTGTGGTGCATTTAATGTCCGCAGGACATCTTGCCACATTTGGAACACACCCTATGGTCCCCCTTTTTGAATAGGGGAACCACCACCCCAGTCTGCCAATCCAAGGGAACTGCCCCCGATGTCCACGCGATATTGCAGAGTTGCGTAAGCCAACACAACCCCACAACATCCAGAGCCCTAAGGAACTCAGGACGAATCTCATCCACCCCCGGAGCCTTGCCACCGCGGAGCTTTTTAACCACCTCGGCGACCTCAGCACCAGAGATTGGAGAGCCCGACCCAAAGTCCCCAGGCTCCGCTTCCTCAGTGGAAGACGTGCCAGTAGGATTGAGGAGGTCTTCGAAGTATTCCGCCCACCGACTCACAACATCCCGAGTTGAGGTCAACAGCACGCCATCCCCACCATAAATGGTGTTGGTCGCGTACCGCTTTCCCCCCCTGAGACGCCGGATGGTGGACCAGAATCGCCTCGAAGCCGTACGGAAGTCATTCTCCATGGCCTCTCCGAACTCCTCCCACGCCCGAGTTTTTGCCTCAGCAACCACCCGAGCCGCATGCCGCTTGGACTGCCGGTACCTATCTGCTGCTTCCGGGGTCCCACAGGCCAAAAAGGCCCAATAGGACTCCTTCTTCAGCTTGACAGCATCCCTCACCGCTGGTGTCCACCACCGGGTTCGAGGGTTGCCACCACGACAGGCACCAACAACCTTGCGGCCACAACTCCGATAAGCTGCCTCGACAATAGAGGCGCGAAACATGGCCCACTCGGGCTCAATGTCCCCCGCCTCCCTCGGAACGTGTTCAAAGCTCTCCCGGAGGTGGGAGTTAAAGCTCCGTCTTACGGGAGACTCTGCCAGACGTTCCCAGCAGACCCTCACAATACGTTTGGGTCTGCCAGGTCTGACCGGCATCCTCCCCCACCATCGGAGCCAACTCACCACCAGGTAGTGGTCAGTTGACAGCTCCGCCCCTCTCTTCACCCGAGTGTCCAGGACATGCGGCCGCAGATCAGATGAGACGACAACAAAGTCGATCATCGAACTGCGACCTAGGGTGTCCTGGTGCCAAGAGCACATATGGACACCCTTATGCCTGAACATGGTGTTCGTTATGGACAATCCATGACGAGCACAGAAGTCCAACAACAGAACACCACTCGGGTTCAGATCAGGGGGGCCGTTCCTCCCAACCACACCCCTCCAGGTCTCACTGTCATTGCCCACGTGAGCGTTGAAGTCCCCCAGCAGAACAAGGGAGTCCCCAGGAGGCGCACCCTCCAATACCCCCTCCAAGGACTCCAAAAAGGGTGGGTAATCTGCGCTGCCGTTCGGCGCATAGGCACAAACAACAGTCAGAGCCCGTCCCCCCACACGTAGGCGAAGGGAGGCTACCCTCTCGTTCACCGGGGTGAACCCCAACGTACAGGCACCGAGATGGGGGGCAACAAGTATGCCCACTCCTGCTCGGCGCCTCTCACCAGGGGCAACTCCAGAGTGGAAGAGTGTCCAACCCCTCTCAAGGAAACTGGTTCCAGAGCCAGAGCCATGCGTTGAGGTGAGTCCGACTATTTCTAGCCGGAACCTCTCAACCTCACACACTAGCTCAGGCTCCTTCCCCACCAGAGAGGTGACATTCCATGTCCCAATGGCCAGCTTCTGTAGCCGAGGATCAGACCGCCAGGGTCCCCGCCCTCGGCCACCACCCATTCCACAATGCACCCGACCCCTTTGGCCCCTCTCACAGGTGGTGAGCCCATGGGAAGGGGGACCCACGTCTCCTCTTCGGGCTGTGCCCGGCCGAGCTCCATGGGTAAAAGCCCGGCCACCAGGCGCTCGCCAACGTGCCCCTCCTCCGGGCCTGGCTCCAGAGTGGGGCCCCGGTGACCCGCGTCCGGGCGAGGGAACATTGTTTCCATTAATTGAATTCATCATAAGGGGTCTTTGGGCTGCGCTTTGTCTGGTCCCTCACCTAGGACCTGTCTGCCTTGGGTGGCCCTACTAGGGGCATGAAGCCCCTGACAGCATAGCTCCTAGGATCATTGGGACACTCAAACCCCTCCACCACGGTAAGGTGGCAGCCCAGGGAGGGGTAAGGTGGCAGCCCAGGGAGGGGTAAGGTGTCTCAGTCTAACGTTTTCTTAATAATTACGGAGTTACGGACTAATAAAATGCTGTTATGAGTCCACTTCGAACGAGCGTAAGCTCAAACTTTGTTTATTCCTTCCTGGAATAAGTTTATCTTGAAGTCAACCAGTAGCTGACATATTTTCTGATGATCGACGCGGACCCCAGGAGACGTTGGAAAGTAAACAACCGGTTTGGACGTACTGGGCCTGAAGGACTCTGTGCATCTGAAAGGCTGGTGTCATCTCTTTATCAGACTCGTCGTCGAAGGTAAAGAGCTGTTTACAAATGTACCTGGATTTCAGCAGAAATCGGATGGGAAGTGTCACTTCTGGTAACATGCTCAAGACAATTTCCTTTAAACCATCTCTCCATCTTTCCTCCTATTCCCTCACCACCTCTCATTTCTAAGCTGGAAACTATTTGTCATAGAGCCTCAGATTAAGTATGTTAACATCCTGTACTGAAGTCTGTTGTGTTGCAATTTAAATGTGCTGACGTATTAAATTGAAAGAAAGTGAAATCCTGTCAATCAAGTGTAATGGTGTTAATTTAGTTGATTTATTCTAAATAAATGGTAGTGTCTTTGGCACACCAAACTAAGTTAACGTGTCCATTGTCACTCTATGGCTTCTGTTTTACTTATCCATCATAAAGATCACAGAAATATTGGGTAAACTGAAAAAGAAAAGAATCCGTGAAATTACTATTCAATCTGAATAAGTAAATTAATTAAGGTAAAGAGGTCAGTATTAATATTGACCTCCTTTAAATCCTTTACATCTGGGTGGCACCGTACGTGTTTAAAGACACAATATGGTGGTTACCCTCATGTTTACTTCATCTGGTGGCTCGTACCGGTTTTTGAAAGTTTATTGATAAACCTGTGATCTCTCATGAACTGTAACGTCATGTTTGCATATTAGGATCCAAGTTTTAAACTCTGAGGATAATAATTTTGGCTGGAAGTATTCAAGACAGGCAGATTCTGCATGTTTTTATCATTTGAAGCTGAGAGATTATTATTGTTTGAACTCCTTAACACGCTGTTGGAAGCTTTTAGGTGAAGTTTTGTCAGCCCGTGGTCTGTGGGGGGGTTCTGGTTCCGTTTGGTCCAGTTCACTCACAGACTGCTGTACAAAGCTTTGTTGACCGCCGAGTCAAACTGCCTGAAAAGCTATTAACATCTACAAGATTGCTGTGTGTGGTGTTTTACATTTTAGAACAGGTCAAAGAAGCATATTACTGTTAGAACGTTGTCGGCTGGGTTTGTCAGACCCGTTTCCTGCTCCATTAAAAAGTGGACCGGAACCGACCTTGAAGTGGCTCCGAGCGAGTCCGTGTTTGTTCAACAGCTGCAGTGCTCTGCTACTCAGCGTAGCTAAGTTGTGCCTGTTTTAATTGTGATTGCCATGTTTCAGAATTTTGGGAAGTTAATTTGAAGCGTTTGAGTTGTTTAAGGGTCTGTAAAAGTTGTGTTCTGTTGTGCTAAGGTAACGTTAAGGCGACGTGTCCTACACGTTTGTTTATGAGCTGTGATTGGATAACGAGAGCTGTGAGCTGTCAATCACTCTCGTAGCGAGCGCTGATTCGCTAAAGTGGTGACGCACGCCGTTGCGACCAGCCCACTTTGTCGTCATTTCCGGCACTGCATTGGTCGAAGGTAAGAAAACTACATTCACCATGAATGCTTGGGAATAGAACTACAAGCGCTGTGATTGATTGGTTGACGTCACGTATCTGTTTAGCGAGCTCCGCCTCGCTCAACGGAAGCTGGTGACGCGCTGCGTCGACCCGCCTATTTTTGTCGTCATTTCCAGGTGCACTTTGGGTGACAAGCAGTTCACACTCACAGGACAAACGGAGATTTCACTGAGAGTTTAAAAACTAATTTGAAGCCATCTCAACTGTCTAACCACATAAATCTGTCTCTGACAAGAATGTGGTTCGAGCGTTTATCACGGACACACTAGAAACTAACTCTAAAAGGTTGTTTTTAGTTTAAATACTGAATAGAAAAATTAGTCTCCTCGTGATAACATTAAGACTTGAAGCTGCCCCCTGTTGGTTAAAAGACGTTAACAGATGAGTTTTCTCATAAAACATCATAAATAGTCAGCATTTTGATGGTGAATTACCAGCTCTAATTTGTTCTGTACACAAACAATAACTCCTGTTTATTTTAGATAAAAAATTTAGAATAACAGAGGTACAGACAAACATTTTTGCTTATTTTAAATACAAAAGAGTTTAAAATAACAAACAAAAGTACAGTTTTCACTCCAGATAACTGCAACTTTTTCTTTCTCTTCCTTCTCTGTGACACACATCTTTCACAGTTATCCTGTGCACATTTAAACTTTCCTGTTTATTTCAAATAGTGAAAAGTTTAGAGTAACGAATACAGAGCATCTTTTATTTTGATTTTCACTGAAATCCAGATAAAAGATGGCAGGCACAGAGGGTGAGACCCCTGATACCACTGATACGGGGCAACCTGTGCCAACTGAAGGCTACGACCCGACCAAAGCAGATTGGATCGAACGTGCCTTATATTCACTCACAGGGTCCATCACAAATTACCATGAAGAGTCACAGTTGATGGAGGAAACAGATGTGGACAGAGCATTAAAAATTGTAACAGCTGGAACCACAACGGCTGAAAAGAAAGCAGACAGAGATAAACGTTTGGCTAAATTAAGCCTTCTGTTAAAGGCCAAGCTAGACTTTGAAACTGCTGCACGCCGGGCTGTCTCTACATCATGTTTAACAGCACAAATGGAACGTTGGAATGGAGGTTGCCACTTTACAGCAGGAGGTAAAGAGTTTAACACAGTCGAGTATTGACAGCGCTGAACAAACGCGTAATCTCTACGAAGAATGCACAGTGTTAAAAAGGGATTTTGAACAATCACAAGATGATTTCAACAAATGTGTGGTGGAGAAGGATAAGTATTACCATCAGTACAAGTCGCTTCAGGCGGATTGTGGGGAGGCTCGAGACGCGCTGGACAAATGCACGGACACCCTGGAATCATTATCACTACGGTACACAAGGCTGCAAGATGATTATAGAAAATCACAAGAACAGCACATGATGTTACAACGTGAAAATGATGGGTTAAGAGTCCAACTGAACAGTTGTAGAATAGAGCGTGCATCAGCAATGAACAAACTCTTTGAAGAAGAGAGAAAATGTTTGGATCTCATGAGTAAACACCTTGAGAATCCACCACCTCCGCCGCCCCCTCCCATACCTGATGACCCACTCCCTCCTCCACCGCCCCCGCCCATGCCCGATGCACTACTCCCTCCGCCACCACCCCCTCCACCTCAACAGACATTTGCTGGGATAACCCAATGGCAGGTACCTACGTACCCCATGTCAACAGGTGTACCTGGTGCGCAGATGGGTGGGTATATCACTATCAATGGCTCTCAATTCGCTGTCCCAATAGAACGACTCCATAAAATTTCCCAGTTCGTTCAACGTTTTGAGCCAGGGCAATATGGTTCAACTGAAACCGATACCTATCTGAAAGACATTGAGTTTAAACTGGCATGCTATCCGAACGCTACGGTCGACGATAAAGTCGGTTTAATCAAACTCACCTCAAGCAGAAAGGTGCAGCACTTCATTGCGCGTCAACCAGTCGCCATTTTGAAGGATTACAAACTTTTCTGCGAAACTCTACTGCAAGAATATGCTCCTCGCATGGGAGACGTTGGCTACCAAGCCGCATTGAAAATCACTCAGGGGCAGAATGAACATCCGATCCCATATTATGACAGACTTTTCGAAGCCTTTTTTGGTGATAGGAATGAGCCAGGTATGGAGGATGAACGTGATTTTAAGTTTCTTTTTATGAACAATCTATATTCAGAGATTGGTTCAACGGCCAACCTCATGGCCGACTACAGAGAAAAAACCATGCGTGAATTAAAGGAGTGCGCTATACGTGTTTTTGAAACATACAAGCGACACAAGAAACCCGTAGAAGTGTATCCAGGTGAAAAGGTCAGATACCAAACGCTAGACCTTGAAGGAGCAAGAGCGCCAGCTCACTCTTTTAAGGAAGGCGAGAATAAACAAAATTTCCAACCTGACAGACCGCAAAATGAAGGTGTCCGCTGGAACAAAGACCAAAAGGGGTCCAGAGACCCTAAGTGGTACAGGCCGCATCAAGAGGAAGAACCCCATCATCAAAAAAGGGGGGCATTCCAAAAGAAAAAGAAATATGGGTCCCAAGGAGACTCATATGAAAGAGGGTGGTCCCAGAGGGGACCCCCGAGCAATGCGCCAGCTCCTGCACCTCAAACTGAACAGTCTGGGGCGAGGAAAAACCCACAGAAGTTCCAGAAAAAAGGCCCTAAACCTCTGTCCTCAGAAGAGATGGAGAACATACGTCGGTTGTTAGAAAGTTTGAAAAAAACAAACAAGGAAAACAAACCTGGAGTAATGTGTAGCACTATCATTGATAGTAACTCAGAGCACACAAATAACAACAATGCCACAATTGCTGACAGTCACCAAGATACTGATGGTCAGGATGCTGACAGTCAGGGTACAGACAGTCAACAAGACGTTGACTGTAACCATGACATCATTGTTACAGAGTCCGAGAGCCCCTCATCAGAAAAAGGGGGGGAAAGCTCACTCACCAAAGACAATGACTCGTCGCAGACCAAACACTCAGACCCATGTGTGACTGCACTACCAGTACAGGTGAATGAAAATCACACAGACAATGGTAGACGTAACAAACGTCGGAAAAAACCTGATAGGTTCCTGTGTAACATTATCAGGAAGGGGCCCGCTAAGAAGGCTTACCTGTCAATCACTTTAGAAGGGGTCCTCACAGAAGAGGCCCTCCTGGATGGTGGGGCTGACATAACCATTATGTCTCCCACACTGTTGAAGGAGCTACGGATAGCCGCTAGCGGTGTTGACAGGGAAATACCCCTCAAAGAATGTGCTGTAGTATTGCAGGGACTCTCAGAGACGAGAACAACCCTAACAGCTATAGCCATGGTTCACATGCAGATTGGTGAAACGACGCTATACCACCCGGTACACGTGTCCGCCGTTGACTCATTCCCATTTTTGGTCGGCCAAGACTTTATAAACCGCTTCGACGCGATTATAGATTATGGCGATCAGACAATGTGGACCAGAGTGAGCCAACCACTGCCGATCGATATGCCTACACAAGGTGACACTGACTGTCTAACAGCAGGTACCGCGGAAGGCACAAAGGGATCCTCCAACGAGAGCACAATCCCGGTAAGTGAACCTTCAGCAACAGGTGAGGCAGAAAAGGCCCAACAAGAGAGCCTCCTCTGCGAGCTGAAACAGTCAGCACTCACTGAACACTACCTACCACAGGTAGTCAAAGGTGTTGAGATCCAAGGATCCCACACCGATGATGCTGTTCTGTCCCCTTGGACGGAGAAATCAGCGATCAGCCAAGCTTTCTATGGAACCTTGGTTAAAAAACAGTTGGGTCTAGGAATGAACAAAAAAGCTTTCCGCTTTTCGTTAGACCCCAACGATAAACAGGTAATGACCGCAAAAGGGATCATTGACCTGAAACTAATCTGGAACCAACGAGAACTGGATCACCCGTTCCTCGTGGTCCCGAACTTACCACATGCAACCTACATAGGCTCCGACATTTTGGTAAGATTAGGTGTCCGAGTGGACATCAACAACAATGTACTGTGGTCACTAGACACAGCCACAAAGGACTCTCCTGTGCTAACCACAGAGAACCTTAAGGCTGGACAGACCATACCAGAGGTCTGCCAGATTGCTAACAGCCATAACACTGCGGTACCACCTCAGGTTATGAACAAGCCGGTGATGTTTCACATCATGAAAGGACAAGCTATTAGCACAAAACAGGCATACTTTCAACCATCTCCTATGTTTTTCAACTTAGGACTGTCCATGGAGGCCACATGCCAAGTGACCCTCGACTGCAGAACCACGACTGTTGCTGTGTGCAACACAAGCACAGAAGAGGTACTGATCCCAAAACACACACAGCTAGGATGGTTGATCTCTACTGATTTTCATGATTTTGAACTAAGCATTCCATTTCTGGGAGGACTCCCAGAAAACTTGATCCCAAGTCAACACACGGGGCAAGTCTTGTTCACAAAACCAACACAACCCATAGCTCTTTTCTCTCCCACTGAGTCCGACCAGGACACTGTACACAGGTTCGGTTTCAACAAAGGAGACAGTCTAGGCCCTCAAACTTACAGTGCACTACCTGTTGACAGGTTTTACGACACTGAAGGGGACTCACTGGAGCTCCCCAAAGAACAAGAACCCCTCTCAATTGCTTCACAGATTGACCAGGTGGTCGCCCAAGCCGACGCCCTGAAAACTGATGAAGAAAGGGACAAACTTCGCAAAGTTCTTCTAAAATATGAGAAATCATTCTCAACTGACTCGATGGATTGTGGGTTGACCACGCTCCACACAGTGAGCATTCCAACCCCGCCTAATGCTCCCCCTGCATTTGTCAGACAATACAAGATTCCTCTGGCAGCACATCAACCTATCAGAGAAATCATTAATGACCTGTTAGAAAAAGGTATCATCCGATACTGTAACAGCACTTACTCTGCGCCTTTATGGCCGGTGTTAAAACCAAATGGTAAGTGGAGACTCACTATAGACTACAGAAAGCTAAACAAACAAGTTCCCTTATCCAGATGGCCTATGACGCAGCTCCAACAGGAATTGCCCAAGGTCACCAATGGTAAGTACTTTTCGACCCTCGACGTCGCCTCTGGTTTTTGGACCATCCCTGTGCGCGACGAGGACCAATATAAACTAGCTTTCACTTTTGGTGGCCGTCAATACACCTTTAGGTGTCCCTTTGGCTATGCTAACTCACCTGCAGAGTTCAACATTTTCTTGAACAGAGCATGTCCAGACGCCCACGAGCGTGGGACACTGATTTACGTGGACAATGTCCTTTTGAGGCAGCCAACACTGGACTCACATTTGGCTGAGATAGACCACGTTCCGAATCAACTAACAACTGCTGGTGCTAAGATATCACTGTCAAAATGCCAATGGTGCAGAACCAAGGTGGACTACGTTGGCCTACTTGTAGGTCCAGACGGAGTACAACCACAGTTGACTCGCACCCAAGGCCTCGACAATCTCAAAGTCCCCACCAATCTCAAAGAACTACAAAGTTTTCTTGGTGTGTAACTACTCGAACCAATTCATAGAAAACTATGCCAACCTTGCGAAACCACTGACTGAACTCCTTAAGAAAGACGTTCCATTTGTCTGGACTGACAAAACAGCAAGCAATGGACGCGCTTATAAACAGGATCAAGTCAGCCCCATGTTTAGTCTACCCAGACTACAACAAAGAGTTTTACTTGGAAGTGGGCTTCTCAGCTCATTGTAGGGCTGGGCGATATGGAAAAAATCATATATCACGATATGGACTTTTTTATATCACGATAACGATATATATCACGATATATACAACACGATGTGTGTGTGTGTGTGTGTGTGTGTGTGTGTGTGTGCGTTTGATTATGTCCCATTTGGGGTCTTCAACACGTTTACACACCAGTCATTTGGGGACACCTTGGCAATTGGGGACCAAAACCACGGTCCCCAATTAGAAAACCATATAATCGCATTCAGCATGCTCCAAAATGCATTTTAAACCAAAAATCTCAAACGTCCCAAAAAGTCATCAAAATAGGTTTTTTTGTGTATGTGTATGACTTCTCCCCTCGTCTCCCCATAAAATCTGTGTATACCTCACTGTTGCCCCTTGTGGGAGTGTATAGAACAATGTGACAATGACAATGGGAACCTGCCCTGGGGCCTCAGAGGAGCCTCATCTTGGGATTAGTCTAACAAAGGCCTTAAGAAACCCCCTACTTGTTTTTGTATTGAGCGCTTGTTCTGATTTTATCATGTCCTGGATGACTAAGAATCTTCACCAGCAAACCCCCTACTGTTAAGAGGGGGGTGCGATTTGCAAATTTACATAGGCATGTTGGATGTTATCTCAGGCTTTTTAAACCTGCTCACTCACCCTCTTGGAATAGAGAATGCTTTTTGGATGAGAAGTTAAACCTCTTCTGTTACAAATAAAAGAATCATTAAAATAGAAACTGAAAATATAAGTAGGACCACATAGTAACCCATGTTTTGCCTGATATTAAAAGTTTTTTTAACAAATGAATGGTCACATGGATTAAGCAAAAATTAAAACTATTCTAAAAAACTGATAAAAATATTGTCTTTTGAAGGTTATAATCATAGTGTCAGCAAATTAGCAGCACTATATTCTTCAATACGGTTTTAACATGTCAAAAACTTTGTATACTAATTACTGTAGTGATTTACATAAACTTTTTAGAAATGTTTGCCTATAATTTATTATCAAAATATATTCCTATTTCCATTTCTCCACCTATCATGGTCTGTATAGCAATGTACATTTAAATGATGATGTTACAAAACTAAATTAACTGAATTCTTTGAATTGATCAATATGTATTTGAAGTATGTTTTTATCATCCATCCATCCATCTTCTTCCGCTTATCCGGGGTCGGGTCGCGGGGGTAGCAGCCTAAGTAGGGAGGCCCAGACTTCCCTCTCCCCAGCCACTTGGAGCAGCTCCTCCGGGGGAATCCCAAGGCGTTCCCAGGCCAGCCGAGAAACATAGTCCCTCCAGCGCGTCCTGGGTCTTCCTCTGGGTCTCCTCCCGGTGGGACATGCCCGGAACACCTCACCAGGGAGGCGTCCAGGAGGCATCCTAACCAGATGCCCGAGCCACCTCAACTGGCTCCTCTCGATGTGGAGAAGCAGCGGCTCTACTCCGAGTCCCTCCCGGATGACTGAGCTTCTCACCCTATCTCTAAGGGAGAGTCCAGCCACCCTGCGGAGAAAACTCATTTCAGCCGCTTGTATCCGAGATCTTGTTCTTTCGGTCATAACCCAAAGCTCATGACCATAGATGAGGGTGGGAACGTAGATCGATCGGTAAATTGAGAGCTTTGCCTTTTGACTCAGCTCTCTCTTCACCACGACAGACCGGTACAGCGCCCGCTTCACTGCGGACGCTGCACCTATCCGCCTATCGATCTCACGCTCCAGTTTTCCCTCATTCGTGAACAAGATCCCGAGATACTTAAACTCCTCCACTTGGGGCAGGACCTCCTCCCCGACCCGGAGAGGGCATGCTACCCTTTTCCGGCTCAAGACCATGGCCTCGGATTTGGAGGAACTGATCCTCATCCCGGCCGCATCACACTCGGCTGCAAACCGCTCCAGTGAAAGTTGTAAATCACGAACTGATGAAGCCAGTAGGACCACATCATCTGCAAAAAACAGAGAAGCGATTCTAAGGTCACCAAAACGGATCCTCTCAACACCTTGGCTGCGCCTAGAAATTCTGTCCATAAAAGTTATGAACAGAATCGGTGACAAAGGGCAACCTTGGCGGAGTCCAACTCTCACCGGAAACGAGCCTGACTTACTGCCGGCAATGCGGACCAAGCTCTGACACCGGTCGTACAGGGACCTAACAGCCCTTATCAAAGGGCCTGGTACCCCATACTCCCGGAGTACCCCCCACAGAACCCCCCGAGGGACGCGGTCGAATGCCTTCTCCAAGTCCACAAAGCACATGTAAACTGGTTGGGCAAACTCCCACGCACCCTCCAGGACCCTGCTGAGGGTGTAGAGCTGGTCCAGTGTTCCACGACCAGGACGAAAACCACACTGCTCCTCCTGAATCCGAGGTTCGACTATCCGACGGACCCTCCTCTCCAGAACCCCTGAATAGACCTTACCAGGGAGGCTTAAGAGTGTGATCCCCCTATAGTTGGAACACACCCTACGGTCCCCCTTTTTAAATAGGGGAACCACCACCCCAGTCTGCCAATCCAAGGGAACTGCCCCCGATGTCCACGCGATATTGCAGAGTCGCGTAAGCCAACACAACCCTACAACATCCAGAGCCCTAAGGAACTCCGGGCGAATCTCATCCACCCCCGGAGCCTTGCCACCGCGGAGCTTTTTAACCACCTCGGCGACCTCAGCACCAGAGATCGGAGAACCCGACCCAAAGTCCCCAGGCTCTGCTTCCTCAGTGGAAGACGTGCCAGTAGGATTGAGGAGGTCTTCGAAGTATTCCGCCCACCGACTCACAACATCCCGAGTTGAGGTCAGTAGCACGCCACCTCCACCATAAATGGTGTTGGTCTCGTACCTCTTTCCCCCCCTGAGACGCCGGATGGTGGACCAGAATCGCCTCGAAGCCGTACGGAAGTCATTCTCCATGGCCTCTCCGAACTCCTCCCACGCCCGAGTTTTTGCCTCAGCAACCACCCGAGCCGCATGCCGCTTGGACTGCCGGTACCTATCAGCTGCTTCCGGGGTCCCACAAGCCAAAAAGGCCCAATAGGACTCCTTCTTCAGCCTGACAGCATCCCTCACTGCCGGTGTCCACCACCGGGTTCGAGGGTTGCCACCACGACAGGCACCAACAACCTTGCGGCCACAGCTCCGATAAGCTGCCTCGACAATAGAGGCGCGGAACACGGCCCACTCGGACTCCATGTCCCCCGCCTCCCTTGGAACGTGTTCAAAGCTCTCCCGGAGGTGGGAGTTAAAGCTCCGTCTTACGGGAGACTCTGCCAGACGTTCCCAGCAGACCCTCACAATACGTTTGGGTCTGCCAGGTCTGACCGGCATCCTCCCCCACCATCGGAGCCAACTCACCACCAGGTAGTGGTCAGTTGACAGCTCCGCCCCTCTCCTCACCCGAGTGTCCAAGACATGCGGCCGCAGATCAGATGAGACGACAACAAAGTCGATCATCGAACTGCGACCTAGGGTGTCCTGGTGCCAAGAGCACATATGGACACCCTTATGCTTAAACATGGTGTTCGTTATGGACAATCCATGACGAGCACAGAAGTCCAATAACAGAACACCACTCTGGTTCAGATCAGGGGGGCCGTTCCTCCCAACCACACCCCTCCAGGTCTCACTGTCATTGCCCACGTGAGCGTTGAAGTCCCCCAGTAGAACAAGGGAGTCCCCAGGAGGCGCACTCTCCAATACCCCCTCCAAGGACTCCAAAAAGGGTGGGTAGTCTGAGCTGCCGTTTGGTGCATAGGCACAAACAACAGTCAGAGCCCGTCCCCCCACACGTAGGCGAAGGGAGGCTACCCTCTCGTTCACCGGGGTGAACCCCAACGTACAGGCACCAAGATGGGGGGCAACCAGTATGCCCACTCCTGCTCGGCGCCTCTCACCAGGGGCAACTCCAGAGTGGAAGAGTGTCCAACCCCTCTCAAGGAAACTGGTTCCAGAGCCAGAGCCATGCGTTGAGGTGAGTCCGACTATTTCTAGTCGGAACCTCTCAACCTCACACACTAGCTCAGGCTCCTTCCCCACCAGAGAGGTGACATGTTTTTATCATTACAGTAGAATATCCAATTACAGGTAGTCCCCGATTTACGAGCGAGATCCGTTACAACGAGGCGCTCGTAAACCGGAAATCTCGTAATTTGGAACGGCCGCCACGCTTCTCGTAAGTCCGGAAATTCGCTCGTAAATTGGAACGGTTTTGCTAGCGCGACTACAAACACTCGTTTTTCATCGAAAAACTGCTTATGAGTGCATAAAAATGATCGGAAACGTGTGTCCACATGTTTAGCTAACGAACTGTGGTGAAAAAACACAGGAAAACTCAGTATTTTTTGCGTTTTTTCCAATAATTCGCCAGCTCGTAAGTCTGGAACCTCGTAGATCAGAGCGCTCGTAAATCGGGGACTACCTGTACTAATTTATTCCAAATATAAATCTGACAGGTAGTTGCTTTAATTTCTTTGAGTATAATGAAAAATCAGTTGTTGTCTATGTATTAAATATCTAAAAGAAAATGTTTAAAACAATACCAAAACCATAAATGAATGACAAAGAATGACAATGAAGACACCTTGACATTGACCTTGATAAATTTTTATACAACACTCCAAAAAGCAAATTAAATTACATTCAAACAAAAATATTTTTGTCTAGTGGAATATTTCATATGGTCTAAATTAAAGGGATGTAATCGGGTAGTTTCTTATCTTGCTCATTCATTTAAACCCTTTTCTCACAAAATTATGCCCTAATTACTAATCTAACCTCATTATATTCATTCATTCATTAATTCAACCTTTATTTATACAGGCTAGCCTCGTTGAGCCACGGGGACTCATTTACAAGAGGGATCTGTTTCACTCACACCCAGGGTCAATTTTTAGAGTTACCAATCAACCTAACATGCATGTTTTTGGACTGTGGGAGGAAACCGGAGCACCCGGAGAAAACCCACGCATGCACGGAGAGAACATGCAAACTCCACCCAGAAAGGCCCCCGGACCAGGATTTGAATCTTGGACCTTCTCGCTAAGAGGCAGCAGCTCTACCAGTTGCGCCGCCGTGTTGCCCACGGTGGCGCAACTGGACTACAACACCAGTAAAAGAAACTAACAAGAAATACAAATACAAAGTACGACTGTGGTGATGCATAGTACATTATCACTGATGTCCCATCACAGTTTGGTAAATTTAAGCTGTCACATTTATTTTGTTAAAAATATTTCAGAACAAAGTTGGACAATTGAATGGATACTGTATATTGACCATTGGCATTTGGACTTCATTATATTATAGATTTTTAAGGATAATTATTTCCTTTATTTAGCTAGTAAATAATTTATTCACGAGGGCTTTGATCTATAAATAATTGCACAAGTCCATATCTAACACTGATTGTGTACAAACCATCTGATTTATTCCTAGCATCAATGCCTCTGACTTTCTCTCTTGCCCACAGCCAGTATGTCTAACAGCAGCTGACCCACTTCAGGGCACCACTGCCAATTTATTTCATCTATCTATTATAGTTTACCCGCTTCTTCAACTTTGGGTCATGGGGTTTCTAGTGCACATGTCCAACAATCATTATGCGAGAGGCAGGGTACCCAATAGGGCCACATAGAAACACTCACTCACTCACTCACTCACTCACTAACCCCGGCTTTACACTGCACGCGGCTCCGCTCCGGTCCGGTCTGACCTCCGCAGCAAATACGCACCCATTATAATCAATGACAGAATTTACACTGGCTCCACACGGCGGCGGTGAGCTGCGGCGAGCGGACGGCACTCCGTCAAAATTAGAAATTTTTCTATTTCTGCCTGATGCCGGAGCTGTGCCGGAGTCAACTTTTGAAGATTACGTCGCACCAACAGGAAAAGGAACGAGCACAACATCCGTATTTACAAAATAAAATCACCACGGGCGGACTAATCCTAGCTTTATACGGATTTATTTGTACAAAAATGCTGTCAAACTATCATTTATGACTATTCTATGACTAAACTATTATATTTATGACTATGACTACGCCTACAAACGCAATACAAGAAATAAATAAATAAAAAAGTATTTTATTCTGAAATGTAAACATCACTTCCTGTTGCTCAAACCATGTAGCTCATTTACGAGAGAAGATCAAGGTAGCAGTCTCTCTACAGTTGTTCTCCTTCTTCCACCGAATGAATTGTTTTGTTCTGACTTACTTATTTATCACTTGATTTATCGCGCTATCTCGCAATTCCCGCGCACGTGTCTCGGAGCGGCGCATCCAGGTGGACCTGAGCGGAGCGGAGGCAGTGGAAATTGGACTCGTCCAGCTGCGACCTGCGGACCGGAGCGGGGCGGAGCCGCGTGCAGTGTAAAGCC
>JBBPBX010058391.1:0-10255 GCA_038048925.1 Garcialebias charrua
AACACCTCTATACACCCCAAAAGGAGCACACAGGCTACCATTGATCCTTAGCACACTCTCAATGTTGCTGTACAGTACCTGAATCTTGGCAATAAGACCAGCGCCGAACCCAAACCTTTCCATGGTTTTCCAGAGGAAGGCGTGCTCGACGCGGTCAAACGCCTTTTCTTGATCTAATGAAATCAAGGCTGATTTTAAACCCAACGAACTGGAGACTTCCAAAACATCTCTGATTAGGTAGATGTTATCTACCATAGACCTGCTGGGGACGCAATAGGTCTGGTCCCGGTGGATGACCTCTTCCATAGCTCCCCTCAGCCTAGTTGCCAGAGCCTTAGAGAGTATTTTATAATCAGTGCAGAGGAGAGACACAGGGCGCCAGTTCTTAATGTCCTGCAGGTTCCCTTTTTTTGGCAGGAGCGTAATGACTGCCCTGCGGCAAGACAGCGGGAGTGAACCAGTGACCAGGCTTTCGTTAAGAACATCCAGCAGGTCCCCTGCCAGGATGTCCCAGTAGGCCTTAAAAAACTCTACTGTGAGTCCGTCGATGCCAGGAGCCTTCTGGCCCTGCATGCTCTGGAGGGCTGCGTGGAGCTCCTGAAGCCCCAGTGGGCGCTCCAGGGAGGTGTTGGTCTCCTCAGAAACCTGGGGTAGTCCACTGCAGAACTCCCGATGCAGCTCCTCATTCTCTTTATACTCACTGTGGAACAGAGAAGAGTAGAACTCCACAGCCCTCCTCCTGATCTGACCTGGCTCACTCAGTTGTTGCCCTGTGTCTGACAGCAGGGAGTGGATCATCTTCCTCTGCCCGTGCTTCCTCTCCAAGCTGAAGAAAAAGTTGGAAGGGGCATCCATCTCCGTGATGTTTTGGATCCGGGACCTGACCAACACGCCCTGGACTTTAGTTTCCAGCAGGTTTGCTAAGACTAGCTTCTTGGATTTTAGAGCTTCAATGTGCTCTGAATTTCCTGTGGATTCACTCAGTCGTTCTAAATCCACTATGTTAATCTCCAGATCTGTGACAGATCTGGTAATGTCACGAGTAACATTGAGAGTGTGCTGTTGACAAAGTTGCTTCATTTGAACTTTCCCGTAGTCCCACCATTGCATCAGACAGGAAAAATCACTCTTCCTCCGTCTAAAAGCAGTCCAAAAAAACTTTAGAGCCTCTTTAAAACTCTGGTCGTGTGTCAAAACCGAATTAAAATGCCAGTAAGCGCTCCTAGGCAAAATGTTTCTGATAAAAACACTTCCCAAAAGCAACGAGTGGTCCGTAAAAGCCACAGGCAAAATCTGGCATGTCCTAAACACGTTAAAATGGTGCTTAAAACAATAAAAACGGTCAAGACGAGCTAAAGAGATACGGTTTTCTTTAAGGTGGGACCACGTGTACTGCCTGGAGCCTGCGTGCATCCTCCTCCATACGTCCACCAGACCACGAGACGTGATCAGCTGTCTCAGGACACGCTGGGCTGCCGGATGAGGCTCCGCATGATTGCGGTCCAAAGACTCGTTTTCTGTGCAGTTGAAATCCCCTCCTATAAAAACATAATCTTCAGACCCACAATCACCCAACCTCTCCCCAATTTCTTCTAAAAAACGTTTTTTCTCTGCATTGGCATTTGGAGCATAAATATTAATAAAAATCATGTTAAAATCATTAAAAACTGCTCTGACTAAAATACACCTTCCCTGAACGACATGTTGAACTTCCAAGGAGTTTGGAGTGAAAGCTTTTGAAAAGAGGAAGCCCACTCCTGCACTCTGGGAGGTGCTGTGGCTCAAAATGGCCTCCCCTTTCCACTCTCTGTACCAGTCTGCTTCATTAGAAGGATCACTGTGGGTTTCTTGCAAATAAAACACATCGATTCCCTTCTGGTTCATTGTCTGATACACTAAAGCACGTTTTACAGCTTCTCTTGCCCCATTCAGGTTCAATGATGCTATTTTTAAAGTATCCATGATGGGCGAGAAGTTAAAAATAAAACAGCAACAAACTAAAACAAATAATGAAGTGCTATTGTGCAACATTGTAATCAGAGTTGTTTTCTAACTTTTGACATTATTTTCTTTAACCTGTAAATTTCCTGAGAAGTAAATCCTGATACCTCCTTGTTCCTGCTGTGAAGTTTTGCTGAAGAAAGAAATACTTTCAAATCAGGAAAAAAACTTTCCACTTTTATGCCTTTCAGCCCTTTGGTATCTTGGAGGAACGTGAGAAAAGCCTCCACTGGGTACCGGGGCTCTGTGCTGTTTGTCTGTGAAACAGACATTTCACTGGTGTCAGAGAAAACGCTGTCACAGTCACTGCTGTCCGACTCCTCCATCCTCTCTGCAGCCAACTTGCTCATCTGCCTGCTGGCCTGCACAGCATCCACCACATTTTTCCTTTTAGTTCGTCTCTTGTTGGGGGCTGGGGCCCCCTGCTCCATCACCTCTTCGACCGCACCTGTCTCTCCCTCCACATCAGCTCCTAAAACCAACCCTGCACTGGTACTTCCTGAACCTTTATTCTCACTATCCTCCTCCACCTCAACTCCCACTCTCTGATCCTCACACATCAACTCCTCATCACCCACCTCCCCCTCCCGTTCAACCTGCTCCCCGTCTCCCTCCCCCACTTGAGTCTCACCACCACCACCATCACCACCACCACCACCACACACACCACCCTCTGATCCTTCACTGTCTACAGTCTGCACCTCAACAGTATCAGAACGTGTAGCGGGGGCCGCAGCAGGTTCCCCCGCAGAGGAGGGCCCCCCCGTGGCAGCGGGAGCCCCTCCGCTCCTCCCACACCGGACAGGTCCGCAGCTGCGGGCTGCTGCTCATCAGGTGCGCGCGGCCCAGCCCTGTCAGGACACATTTTAATCATGTGTCCCTCCTGACGACAGCCAAAGCACTTCATGTTGGAGGACGTTGCAAACAGAATGTAATCAAAACCGTCCAGCCGCACATGAAAGCGCACATCCAGCTCCTCATCGCGCCTGTTGAGCACCATGAACAGCTGCCTCCTGTGAGACACCACGTGTTTTAATAAAGGTGATTTACACCCCGTCAGCACCTTTTTAACGGGAGACACCACCTTTCCATGTCGCGACAGCTCTTTAATCAGAAAGTCATCACTGACAAACGGAGGGACGTTGGACAGTGTGACTTTTCTCGCCGGCAGCGCGAGCGGCGACACCTGCAGCAACAAACCATTAACTGATATCCCCACCTCCACCAGTCTCTGAACCTGCTCCACTTTCTCCACAAACACCACCACAGCCCCGTTCATGCGGGCTGCGGACTTAATGGACCCATGTCCAACCACCTCCCCCACCGCCAAACAAACTTCCTCCACGCTGCACGCAGAACCAGCACCCACCTTGATGCCGTTCTTACGTGTCAGCGTGGAGAAGTTCCCAGAGCCAGCCATGGTGGCTAGACGCTGGCCAGCACGTGCACCTGACGGCCACACGTGTCAAACAAACTTTCTACACCACTAAAACACCAAACACCACAATTAAATAACTAACATGAACATAAACACCCAGTGAAAAGAGTAGAAAAGGGACAGAAAAAACGAATGAATGAACACTCTCACTTTCTGCTCCTCAGCTCTTCCACGCACGTCCTCTCTCTTCAAGAAGAAGAAGAAGAAGAAGAAAGATTTTTAATGGTTTACCAGTATGTATTGTAGAATGTTTTTATTGGGTTAGCAAAGCTTTTTTAAAGTTTTATGGCATTTTAAAACTTGTGTTGTTTTGTATGTATGAGCCAGATGCCAAAGATAATTTTCTATCTCATGGATTTTTATGGACAATAAAGTTATAATGATTGATTGATTGAGTAATTCTTTAGTCCACCTGAAGCACTCTTCTCTTTCCCCTCACCCTCCCTTTCTTTTTATTCATTATTGTGGTCACTGGGACAATCAGTTGCAGCTCAGCAGAATGGAAACCACTCATTCAGTCTTTTGCTATGGCAAACTGTTAAACATAGGATCTGGTTACCTTGTCTGGGAGGAAAGACATTTTCAAAGGGAAGTTTGCTCCATAAAAATACCTAAGCCAAATTCCAGTCAACAAAACGATACAAGTTGCTCTCCTGGTAGACTAACTCCTCTTACACTGACATCTAATATGTTTTCAAATCATGATTTCATTACCCAAAGATCAGTTCATGCATTTGAAGCAACTGTTCCACCAATACTTGTTTGTATGGGAGACTTTAGGTAAGGGTGGGAGTGGCCTAATTCCCAAAGCTGTCAAAGAAATCACGTTCAAGACAAACACATCTATGAATGTGAGTAGGATAAACAGCATTCCCTACCAGAAACCCAATACAACTCATTCCTGTGAATTAGTCTGTATATTTTGCAAAGTTAACAATGGCAATTTCTGTTTAAAACTTGTGGGTACTGCCCCAGACATTGCCGTCCAGTCAGAGCGACAGAAATGGTTGGTCACGGTCACAGTGAATGCTTTGCTTTCCACAGAGCAGTTAGAGTGACAAAAATGATGGGTCCGTGAATGCTTTGTTTTCCACAGTTGCCTCATTGCTGTGAAACCCACAAGAGACCATCTGCCATCTCAATTAATAGCCATGTTTGTTCTCCACATTTGTTTGTGCTCTTAGATGATTTTTGTAATGAAACTCAGACATTTTGGTATTTTATAGAATCCTGGATGATGACGTTGTTCTTTTGCTTTTAGGGCTTGTGGCTGTTTCTTGTAGAAAATGGAGCGCACAGAAACTACTGCAGCTGTTTTCTTGTATATCTGTGTGATGAAATAAAGTATAAAATAAGCCTTGCCGACATTCTGCCAACCACAATTAAGAGCAGACCCGTTGCATACTGTGGACTGCACAGGATGAGAGAGCAGCTTTTACGATCTCCTTTGAGACATGACAGTGGGAAAAAAGTATTTCAGCCCAGAAACTGTCATTACCGTGTGCAGCTCTGTTGTTCTGTCTTTTCATCAAAGTTATTTGTTCAAAACAAAAGCAAAAAATAAAATAAAATAATTTCTTTGTTATATTTGAGTAAAACATTCTGGTTATCTTATGGAATTGGTTATTTTAAGGTCACCCATACAGATTCCAGCCAACTATTTCTATAGATGAAGAAATTGAGCAAATATCAAATACTAACACATGTTCACACCCTAAAAAACAAATGCAAAATTTTTTTATGTCAGAGTTTTTGATCATCTTATTGTTTTTCATGTACACTTCGCATTAGCTTTTGGATCACAGCCATTTGCCTAAAGTCTAGTCAAATGCAACATTTACAATCAAAAGAGGTACCAACGTTTATGTCAGAGTCAGAGAATCTTTATTGTCATTCGCACCACATTTGGTACATGTGATGAAACAAGAGTATGTACACAGGGTCCCAGTTACATCCAACAATAAAATGTAAAAGAAGAACAGTAATAATATCTAAGATATGAACTAAGAAAAACATCAACTAAAAATACACCAAGCTCTGATATCATAGAAAACATTTGTCCAAACAGCAGCACAAACATGAGTCTGTATGAGCAGATGAGCACGAATGAACACAGCAGCATGAAACAGATTTTTTTTGTCAGCAGCAACATGAAACAGATCAGCAGCATCATGTGATATTTCACAGTGATCATTCTGGTTAGATATTCATGAGTCTAACAGCCTCAGGGTAGAAACTGTTCCTCAGTCTAGTGCCCCTCGCACAGTGATTGCTGGACATGAGCACCAGTGACCCCCGTGACCCAAAAATGGAAGAAACAGGTAAAAGATAAGGGATGGATGGACAGATTTGATTAAATCATCCTTGGACAAGTCCCTTTCTTGTTTTTTGGGTGAAATATACAGGGACATTTCAGCAAGAGGTCAGATTTTAAATAATTTTCAGACATTTATATGTAGAAGAATGCCTGTGTTTTTTCTGTACATTCCATATACAGGTAGTCCTCGACTTACGACATAGATCCGTTCTCACTCAGCGTCGTAAACCGATTTTCGACGTAAATTGGAACATAAATTCTACGTGGTGTCGTAAACCCAGTTTTTTGACGTAAGACGTAACATGCATTCTACGCGCCGTCTTAATCCCGGTTTTTTGGCGTAAGACGGAACATGCATTCTTACGTGGCGCTGTAAACCCGTTTTTCGACGTAAGACAAAACAAGCGTACATATTGTACCATAAACATGTACAGTACTGTATTTCCAAGCGGTTAGCTAACACAGTACCCTACATAATTATCAAAAAACACATACAATACTGCACAGTACATTTAGTAATGAAATAAAACAGTAAAAAAACAGTAGTGTACTATAAAATATCAGGTTTTGTACAACGTCGACCCCCAACTGGCAGACCAAAGAAGTAAGGACATGAGACAGTATAAAAAGGTAAATGATAATTTATTTACAGGTGCAGATTAAAAACTTGAGCAGCTAGAAAGGAAGAAGGGGAGATGGTGAGTACTGTATATATATTCTCATGGCAGTTTGATGATTTGATTTGTAGAATTAGAGTTGATTCTTACTTTGTTGTTTGTTGAAGGAGACGGTTGAGAAGGAGTAGAAAGAGGATCCTGGGTGAGAGAATAATCTAGATGAGAGATGACCGGTGGAAGAGCAGGTTGACCCAGACGGAGAGGTGGATGAAGAAGATGATGATGGGACACCGTGAAATCCACAGGAGCGTAATCCAGTGGTGAGAGAGAGGCCCTGGAGAGGACCAGATGAGCCAAGCCATGGAAGGTCCAATGGCAGAAGATGTCCCAGCACTGGAGAGGTGTCTGGCAGCTGCTTAAGTAGCAGTCCTCCTCAGAGTGGCAGCAGGTGAGTTGAGTCTGGTTGATGAGCTGTGGAGTTAAAGTGACAAACAAACAGAGAAAACCCAGGAATCCCACAGTGCCCAACCCCCCCTCAAGAATCAGCCCTTGACGATTTGTCTTTTTTCAGGGTGGGCTCTGAAAAAAGAGGTGATGAGTCCGGGGTCCAAGATCCGAGCTCGAGGGACCCAGGATCGTTCCTCGGGACCGTAGCCCTCCCAGTCCACTAAGTACTAGACTCCCCGGCCCCTACTTCTCATGTCCAAGAGACGTCTGACTGTATGCGGGTTCGTTGTCAATCAGACGGGGGGTGGAGGGAGGTTGGTCTGAGGGTGCAGGTTGCTTGTGGTAATGGGCTTGATGTTAGAGACATGGAATGTGGGATGGACCTTCATGGAAGGCGGGAGCTGAAGCTTAACCGCCAACCTATTGATTATTGCAGTAATGGGAAAAGGTCCAATAAACCTAGGAGAAAGTTTCCTAGGAGTGTCTTTGATGTTAATGTCTTTTGTCGAAAGCCATACCTTCTGGCCTACCTTGTAGTTGGGGGCTTTAGAACAGTGCCTGTCCGCGAACCGTTTGTTCTATTCCGATGTTCTGCCCAGAGCTGCTCTGTGTAAGAGTGGCACCTGCTGCAGCTCCAAGATGGCCGCCAATCATCCACAGCTGACGGTCATCCACCTGACGAGCTCCACCTCTACTTAAGGCTGCAGTCGAGTTCTACTCTTCGCTGAAGCATTTTATGCCACACATGGTATTTATGCCTCTAGCCTGTTTGTGAGTACATTTGAGAGAAACTTACCCTGTTCTTGTTGTGTTCTCAGCCCTTGTGATCCTGGTTCCAGCTCTCTGCTCGTCGTGCTTTGCCCTCCAGCCACTTGCCTGCCTCACTCGCCCTCTGGGACTCATCTCAAGGAATTAAGGACACTCTGGAATCATCCTCTTTTCATCCGTAAGGAAACATCAAACAAACAAAATCAATTACCCTGGAAGAACTTTCTGATCAAACCCATCTGACTGTCTGCTTTTCATCTTCCAGGAAATCCAGAGGACCCTTGTACATTTGTAAATACAGGTAGTCCCCGACTTACGAGCGCTCTGACTTACGAGGTCCCGGACTTAAGAGCATGCATCTCATAAAAAAAAAAAAAAAAAATATTATTTTTTTTTTTTACTTTTTTTTTTTTTTTATAAATGAATACATGTACAGTACTGGACAGTCACCAAGCACTTAGCCTATCCTAACACAGTTTTTAAAGATGAAGGAATAAGTTGAATTGTCTCCCTTTCACATAAAGGGAGCAAGCTCCCTATGGAGCCTGCAGGGAGGAGGGAGACAATTCAACTGACTCCTTCATCTTTAAAAACTGTGTTAGGATAGGCTAAGTGCTTGGTGACTGTACAGTACTGTACATTTATCTATTTATAAATAAAAAACAATAAAAAATAAAAATACTGTATATACTGTATATTTTTAATAAATAGATAAATGTACAGTACTGTACAGTCACCAAGCACTTAGCCTATCCTAACACAGTTTTTAAAGATGAAGGAGTCAGTTGAATTGTCTCCCTCCTCCCTGCAGGCTCCATAGGGAGCTTGCTCCCTTTATGTGAAAGGGAGACAATTCAACTTATTCCTTCATCTTTAAAAACTGTGTTAGGATAGGCTAAGTGCTTGGTGACTGTCCAGTACTGTACATGTATTCATTTATAAAAAAAAAAAAAAAAAAAGTAAAAAAAAAAAAAAAAAAAAAATTTTTTTTTTTTTTTTTTTTTTTTACTATGTGATCCTACTTACGAATTTTTGACATACGAGCGCCCCCTAGTGACGGAACTCGCTCGTAAGTCGGGGACTACCTGTAGTTATTCCCACTGTAAATAATAAACACTGTTACTTTTGCACCTTTTTGTCTTGTGTCGTTCTGGGTCTCGTTACCAACTGGGTTACCTTTTGAGATCATAACAGTTAATGCTTCAGCCTAAACTAAACCCAGAACGAGACCATGAACGCACAAGCTTCCTCCTCGCAGGCCACAAGTCAGACTCCATTAGAGGAGATGCTAAAACAAGTATTAAGTCAACAACTCAAGACCCAATCTGACATGCTAGTACTCAGAGGTATGGTTAATTCAATACAGAAGAAACTTGCTGTTTCTCCTCCCACAGCTCCTGCTGCCACCTCAGGCTCAAGCTCACCCAGCACCAGTTCAAGCAATAACTTTCCTTCTCCTCAACAGTTATTGGTTAAACCATCTGAACTCTTCTCAGGAGACGTTATGTGAAGGGTTTCTCCTGCAGTGCAAGCTCGCCTTCAAGGGGGCATCTCAGCTCTACTCCACCGACATCGCTAAAATCATTCAAACAAATTTTTCTCTCCACCTCACCTCTCCCTGGTCTGGCCTTTCAAAACCGCATGCCGGGGTCACTGCGCTTCCCTCTAGCCAAACCAGACCCATAATTTTGCTTTTGTTTCAGATGTAGCCTCAGACCCTGAAATATAAAGACTTAGTCCAGCTTGGGAAGGTCAGTGTTCAGAAAAGAACAAGTAAGATAAAGAATAAAAAGGACGAACAAGAGCAAGAGTATATGGAAGAATAAGAAGACAGATTGGATAAGGAGCAAGTCAGGACTGTTGATGAGAGTGGAGTGGTTTCCAGTCTGTTGAGGAAGTCTATATTATACACTATGTGTGTGGACAGGAAGAGCTCTGTGACAAGGCACAACACTTGCCAAACCACCAGCCATTACTGACCACTACTGACCATTACACCCAAAGAGCTATTACTATTTTTAAGACTTCTGGGTTTCCCCAGGTTAAGACAGCACATTCACACCTAAGTACAGCCTCACAGAAAGATACTAGGATTGTCATCAAAAATATATATTTTATTGGTAACAATATCATAAGTTAAAAAAAACAAACATTTTTTGCTATGTGTTAGTTTATAAAGTTAAGATTACTTTTTTCTTTTTTTCCTTTTGGATGAATTTTATGATAATCTAAATTTACGTTTGCTTCCTATTTTCCAATTGATGTTTATTTGTTATTCAGTTTTTGTTTTGCTTAACTGAATGTCAAAACACCTAATGAAAAAATGGTACCAAGGTAAAATGTAGGGTATAGGTGCACCTTTGTACTTTGTAATAGCACATGTATAAAGGTCCAAACAAATGTGTTTAAATCTACTGTCACCAGTGTTATTTATTTGCTTTGTATAAAATACATTTCAACAGAAAAGACCATGTATACATTTTCATAATTTATTCAGATAATTCATTCCTCATTGACGTTTAACTGTGCCAAACCAAAGCTCTGTTCTTGATGAAACAAGTTTTCTGCCAATCATCACCTTGTGCTAAAATCACAAAAGGTCAAAATACACAAGTCATAAAGCTTTCATTGTACAAACGGGAGAATTGTGGAGGTGGAATAGAGTGG
>JBBPBX010058391.1:11743-22120 GCA_038048925.1 Garcialebias charrua
GCGGGACTGAGGGACGCTTTTTTGTCACGGACCACATCCGGCGCTGACAGGATATGGTCTGTTAGCAGCCTGTAAATAAGTTTTTTTCGTTTTTACTGATAGATAATTAGTTATTAGCGGTACTGCATTTTAAATAAAAATAGCGCAAATCCGCGTATGAATTATAAAAGTTAGTCAAACCGCTGTAAAGCTAACAAATTGTTTAGGTACGCTATAAGCGGATTAGCGCATTAGCGCTCCCTAGCGGTCTGGCGCCCACCTTTGCTTTCTGTACTACAGGACTTTGCACTGGGTCATTGTTCGACAGATCAACAAAGTGATAAAACAGTAATGTTTGTAAATTATGTTTGTTTGTAAGGTGATTAAAAATGTGTTTTTTTTTTTTAGCTCCATGAGACGTTCCACATCCAAAGAATCTCTGAGCCGTGCTTCTACTGATATCTAGCTTGATTGGAGACATGTTGGCATGGCACTTTGGAGATGACATGAGAGCTGATTCACCAGGTATTCATGTTTTATTTATTACAGGCAAAGGTGGGCACATGAACGCTATGTAACGCTAATGCGCCAATCCGCTTACAGCGGACAAAAAAAATGCACATTCAAATGAAATACCAACAGTAGTTCACGTTTTTTACTTTTAGCTACTAACACAATAAACCATTGGCCCACCCGGAGACAAACAGCCCTCAGTCAACAAATATTTTAGTGTATCCGATAGCAGACATTTTGTGATAAGAGGAGTTCTGCTCACCTACTCTGTGAAGCACCGGTTGTTAACTGCGCGCATGTTCGTCCCGCTCATGGGGGAAGCCCCCAAATGGCTCCCGTTTCAGGCGAAACTGTAAACTTCTCGGCGTCGGGGTCACCAAATTGTTACGAATTCAAAAGGTTGAAGGAAAGCTCTGAAACGAATGTGCAAGTTTATGCAGGTTTATTGTATATAATAACAATAAACCTTACAGCAACAACAGACCTGACTCCGAGCACAGTCCACACACACACATCTTCAAAGGCAGGGCCACGGTTATAAAACCCCGGATGTCGTCACCGCCTCCTGGAACCTGGAACCGCCTGGACTGCTTCGGGACCGCCCTGGGACCACCTACACTACCACGTGACCCTCCTTTCTGCCAATAAACTATCAGCTTCAATGTAAACATCAAATGTTGGGTCTGTTGAATTGTGCAGGCGTGTAACTGTTCCCTAGTGAAAACAAAGCCCGAGAGAAAAACGTTCTGCCTTGTGTCACATTTCACATTATAAGGCAGAATAAAGTGAATACAAATAATAGCACATAATGGGTGTAATGTAATACTGATAGAAATATATTTCAGGACCTAACGTTTTTGTCAGCTTAACAGCGGTTTGACTAATTTGCATAATTCATGAGCGGATTTGTGCTTTCTAAGATTAAAATTCAGCACCGCTAATAGCAATATATTTGAAAGACTTCATTTTCTTAAACAACTGAGGGTTTAGCTGTAAATGTTTCACATCATGGATGATCTATCCAACAACGCCCCTCGCCAACAACCAGAAGTAATGAGAGGATATACCCTTCTTGCCAGTAACTTTCAGTCATGGTTCTGATCCCACAATGCTTTATGTCTGCTTATAGGAAGACAATGGTTACAACTCCTATCCCAGCAAAAACAGTTAGCGTTTGTAATCCAGAGACTAAAATTTTGTATGTATTGATTTATTTTACTTTAAAATAGGAGCTCCTTTTAAAAAAGAAAGAAGAAATTTAAACGCTGGAGCTCTATCCACCTCCTCTTTTTCCAAAAGCTCACGGGGGCAGCCATGACAGTCCTGTCCCGTCCCCTCCCCCGGTTCTACTGTCGATTGCACCAGCGTAGACTGGTAGTGAATGTGTGCGTGTGTGTGTTGTGTTATGAAATAAAATACTTTATCTTTGTGTTTTCATTTATTTTGAAGGAGTCTTCACACGGCGTTCAAAATGATCAAGTTTCCCTTATAGAATGGTAAGGGTTTCCTGAGAGGAGACAGAATGTGAGCATGTACTCATGTGAGGTTCTGGTACTGAAGGAATGCTTGAAGTTGGATCTGTTCTGGTCTCTGAGTGGCTTGTGGGAGAGGGGCCTTGGCGCCTCTCTGTCAGTTTTATGACTTCACAGATTTATGACTGGTAGGAAGTCACTGGAAGTCCCTTTGTTCTGTGTGGCTGATTCAGCCACCCTTCCACCTCGTCAGCTCTCATGCGAGTTGGAAAAAAGGTGTCCATCTCTGAAAACTGTGTTCACATCTGAAAAATGCTCCTTTTTGGGGAATAAATAAGTGTGGATACATAAGTGTGTAAAACCACTTGAAGGCGCAGAGAACATGATTGCATAAACATTCGTAAAACAATTAATACCTTGATCATAAAGCACTTGTGCATTAATTATATAATAGTTGTGAAGTAGTTTCAATCAGATTAAAAGTAGAACTGTGTAAGGTCAGCCTGTATAAATAAAGGTTGAATGAATGAATATTATCCTTCAACTCTCTTACCAAAAAAAAAGGTTCTACAGACTGAAAAAAAAAGGTGTTTCCTGTTCCACATGATAGAGGCCTCTTATCAGTTAAGGGGGAGGAAAATACCCCACCAGAAAGACAAAGAGGGACCTCTGTGATTGGTGGAAAGCAGAAATACCCTGCAGGAGTATAAAAAAAACATGAGTATCCTCCTCCAGCAGTAAGGTGGAGAAGCCCGGAGGAGAAGACAACTGGATTCAGACTAATCAGGTTGTATGGGGTCTCCCTTGAAACACATACAATGTCTTTTCTTCCACCCTATCTCCCCCCACTGTCTCCCTGGCTCTCTTTTGAACAAATGTAATGGCTTTTAGAAATAGAACAAATGTATTCTGTGACATTTTAAACTTATAATTAAACTGGTTTTTGGAACTTTAAATTACGTGCGTTTGTTGTATTTTCAGTGTATCTCTCCTTTCTGATCTAAAGTGAACCAAATAACGAATTCTGGGGCGGATAAGAATCAAAGCCAAGCAATTGGAGGTCCTACCGAGATGGTTGCACGCGCGGACAGGAAGGGGCAGAGGAGTCCAGAACACTGACTACTGACCGGTCACCTCAACAAAAAAGGTAAGCAGATTCCTGTTTAAACGAAATCTGTGATTGGAAATTTTATAGGCAAATTTTACTCAGTGTGTTTGGACTCCAGGTTAATACGTGTAGAAAAAAAACCCGTTAAAATTAAAAGTAGAATTATAAGTTTCCAGCCAAGACTCCTGGGGCCTCATGTATCAACCGTGCGTGCGCACAAAAACCTTGCGTGCGTCACTATCCACGCAAAACCCTGTATGTATCAAAACTGAACTGAACGTGAATATGTGCGCATCCAAGTACATTTCCACGCCAGCTCCCGAGCACGCGTACGCACGTTTCTGTGGTTTTTGTTCCTTTGGCGACACTTAGACACTAGACTCTGTGTCATCAAACGGGTTAATCACTAAACTCTCGGTCATGTGCTCATACAGTTTGCACTACTTCTCATACTTGCACTAATGTCTGTATTACATCACTGCCTATAATCATAATACTGTTTACATTCTCTGTTTACATTTATTAATACTGTTTACTTTTATTACTACTGCTTACATGTAATTACTACTGTTTACATTTATTTACACTACTCTAATATCTACACCACTGCTGGTACATATACAGTGTGCTCTGAACGGTCTTATTTAGGGATGCCCAATGTGCCTTACTGCATATGCCACTTTTTGCCTCTACAACAACATCAACTACTACCTCATACATATACTGTGTACATTGACTCATACGCTGCTTTGCCACTTTGCAAATGTCAATGCTAGAAACCTTTAGTTTATTTTAGTTATACTTTTTATACTCTTTTTTTATACTAGTATGCAAAAACTCAGGACAATATTATGTTCATTAAATGTTTAATGTTTTAGTTTTAGAGTTGGTGTAAATTTTCATACTCTTATACCACTATGCAAAAAACTCAGGACAGTGTTAGGTTTACTATTTTATGCTTATGTCTATTATTATATGTTTCAGTGTTTCAATGTTTAGATGTTTACTGTTGCACCGAGGGACTGAGAGAAACGCAATTTCGGTCCTGTGTATGTCCTGCACTGTACATATTGCAGATCTGACAATAAAGTTGACTTTGACTTTGACTTTGACTTACAGGTGATTCAGAGAAACTGAAGCCCCACAGTCTGTGGTTGACTTTAAGAGCGGCTTGAAGACCTTTCTTTTCAACCGAGCATACTTTACTCCTCATGATTCTACTTTTGATCATAGCTGATACTGTTGTTGATTTTAATTGTTTTATTATTTGTTTTATTGACATTCAATTATGTTGCACCTTGTAGCACTTTGAGATTTCCATTAATGAAAAGTGCGTTATAAATTGAATTCATTATTATTATTATTATTATTATTATTATTAACTGTTCATGATGTGAAAATGATTAATATTCCCACCAAACACACATGATAACAATTATTACATCCACATGGACGCAAATAAAGGACGCGCAAAGTTGTGCAAAAAATGTTTATGTTTATGTTTATGTTTATTAAATTTGTTCATTTTTTTACAAAAGAAACAATACAAGGCAATCTCATAATGATAGTGTACAAAATGTAAAAAAATGAAAGGTGGCAGAAAGAAGAATAAATCTTATTATATCTGCCCCTTATCTCCAGCAATCAGATTAAACAACAGTAGTCAAACCATGTAAACAATAATAATCTTCAACCAACTTTTTCCAACAATCAGGTTAAACAATAATATTCTTCAACCAACAGTTCAAAATGACTAATTCTTTTTAGTTTTCTAACTAATACTAATACAGTACAAAATGACTAACACTTTCTAATTTTCTAACTAATACAATACACATTACGTTATTTCACATATATTTTTTTAACATATTTGTTTTGATCATTTTTTTAAATGTAAACATTGACTTGGCATTTTTAACTACATTCTCCAAGCCATTCCATAATCTAATTCCCTGAATTGAGGTAGAACGTCCCTTCAAACTGGTTCTGAATTGTGGTTTTACAAACAACTCTGTTCCCTTAAGATTATAACAACTTTGTCTTTTAACAAAGTGCATTTGGATATTTAAAGGTAATGCATTATTTTGAGCTCTATACATAACTGATAAAATATTATAGTCTACCAAATCATGGAACTTCAGTAATTTTAGTTGATAAAATAATGTACTTGATGGATGACGGTAATGCTTTCTAGTGATAATTCTTACAGCTCTTTTCTGTAATACAAAAATAGGCTTTGTGATTGTTTTACACGCATTCCCCCAAACATCAATACAATAGATTAAGTGTGGAACAATGATTGTGTTATACAACAAATACAGAGCTTTATCATTCAATAGGTCTCTGACTTTGTACAGTACTGCTATCGATTTAGCTATTTTTATTCTTACAGAATTTATGTGTTGTTTCCATGTCAGTTTGTCATCAATGATAACACCCAAAAACTTCACCTCATTCACTCTACAAATCTCAACATCCTCAATTTTGAGTGGAACATCGACAGTTTTCTTTCTATTACCGAATATCATGTAATTAGTTTTCTCTAGATTTAATGATAATTTATTTATTTTAAACCAAGTTTGTATCTTGACAAATTCTGTCTTTATCAATTCTAACATTTGTTCTATATCTTCACCTGAACAGAAAAAAGTGGTATCATCAGCGAAAAGTACACATTTAAGGAGTCCTGACACATTTACCAAGTCATTCACATATAAAATAAAAAGCTTTGGTCCAAGTACAGAGCCTTGAGGAACTCCACATGTGATATTACAGAGGTCAGATCTTACATCATTTATTTGTACAAATTGTTTCCTATTTTTTAAGTAGCTAGATACCCACTGTAATGCTGGTCCTCTAATACCATATTTGTTCAGTTTTTCAAGGAGAATGGTGTGATCAATAGTATCGAATGCTTTTTTTAAATCAACAAAGATACTGATACAGTGTTGTTTTTGATCGACAGCAGTAGTTATTTGTTCCATTAATTCCATGAGAGCCATTGATGTAGAGTTTTTTGATCTAAACCCATACTGACTGCTGCTTAGAATATTTTGTTTATCTATAAATTGGTCTAGTCTGTTTACAAATAGTTTTTCAAGAATTTTTGAAAACTGTGGTAACAAGGATATAGGTCTATAATTGTTGAATACACATTTATCACCATTTTTAAAAAGAGGAACGACCTTAGCTACTTTCATATTATCTGGAAAAATTCCTGTTGAAAATGATAAGTTACATATGTATGTGAACGGCTCAATAACATGACTCATTATGTCCTTTACAAACATCATATCCATGTCCACCCAGTCTTTCGATCTCTTGTCTGTAAGATGTTTTACTACATTCATTATTTCCTCTTTGTTAGTTCCATTTAGGAAAATACTATTTGCACAACCTGTAATTGAGTGGATCATATTTTTATCTACTTTTGGTATCTTTGAGATTTTTATTAATGAAAAGTGCGGTATAAATTGAATTTATTATTATTATTATTATTATCTTAGCTGCAAGGCTTGATCCAACATTCACGAAATATTGATTAAATCCATTTACAATTTCATTTTCATCATGAACTTCATCGTTGTCTTTTACAAAATATTTTGAAATACCAGTTTTTGCTTTATGATTCTTCAGTACACCATTCATTACTCGCCATGTTGCTTTCATATCACCATTAGTTTTATCTAATAATTTACTATAATATTCTTTCTTATGTTTCCTTATAATCCCTACTAATTTATTTTTATACTTTTTATATTTTTCTTCTGCGCTCTGACTTCGCAATTTCAAGAAACATGAATACAAATAATTCTTTTTTTTACATGCATTTCTTAACCCTTTTGTCATCCATGGTTGATCATTCGTATTTCTCTTTGTGTAATTTGTTTGCACACAATTCTTTTCATACAGGGTTTCCAAGATATTCATAAACTCATCATATGCTCTGTTCGCATCATCAACATACACTTCATTCCAGTCTTGTTTATCCAGATCCTCTTTCAATTTTTCCAAAACTTTTTTTGATGTGTTTATGATTTTTTTCTTCGTTGTGTCTGCTTTTGTGATATTTTGATCATTTTTAAAGATTGTGAAAACTGGTAAATGATCACTTAAGTCGGTCGTTAAGATACCACCAATCACATCCCCATTTGTTATATTTGTGAAAATATTATCAATTATTGTAGCACTATGAGTTGTAATTCTTGTTGGCTTTGATATCAATGGATACATATTTAAACTGTACATTGAGTTTATAAATGTGCTTATGTTATTTGAATCTGTTTTATTTCCCATATCAATGTTAAAGTCTCCACACAAGAAAATATTTTTATTAAAACTTTTCTCCATTAGTTCCAAGATTTTATCAGTGAATATTTCTATATTTGCTCCTGGTGATCTATATACACAACTTATTATTATGTTTTTATCGTTTTTGTTTATAATTTCTATTGTTATCATTTCCATAATATTATCAACTATTATTGACATTTCATTATTTAATTTACATTTTATTTCATTATTGACAAATAGTGCGACACCACCACCTCTTTTATTATTTCTGTTCATATGATATAATTCATACCCCTCGATGTGAATATTACTAGTGTTATCATCATTAAGCCATGTCTCTGACAACGCTATTATCGTAAAAGTTCTATTTAATTGTTTTAAGTAATCTGTTATTTTGGATATGTTTGCATTTATACTTCTGCTATTAAAGTGAATAATGGAGAGAACTCCATTTGATATATTGATGTCATTAAACTGCTCTTCATTATAATATTCGCTATCATTTATTACAGGAAAAAAATTTGCATCAATCACATTTTCAACATTATATATTTTAGGTTCTGAGTCTTCGTATGTTGTCATGTTCTAATGTATTTGTTCATTTCACCGTATATTTTATCCATTTTGATTGTGAGTTGTTTCATTGATTTGTAATTTTTCATCTCTTGAATTCATCCAGATCCGTCAGCTCTTTTATCATTTTAGGCTGAGACCCTTCCTTTGCTTTGATAAAGACGTATCCATTTCTAGTCCATGTTGATGCTATTTTTTTTCTTTGTTTTTTAACCACCTTGCTTCTTTTGCAATTTTTCCATTTTTCTTGGTAAGATGTTCATTTATGTAAACGTCTGATCCCTTCAGATTTCTTCTATTTTGCATAACATAGTTTTTAGTATTCCTGCTAATGAACTTAACGACCACTGACGGTTTGAATCTTGGTGAATTACTGGGCAGGGTGTGACAGAATGAAATGTCCTCATAGTTTATGTCCATGCTCATGTCCTGTAAGAAATTAACTACAAGTTCCTCCAGAGTCACTTGTTCTTCCTGAGATTCATACTCACTTGGATCATTGTTATTAGCTCTTTGATGTGTCCGACACTTACTAACATCAAGTCCTGAGATGACCACGTTGTCTTGCTTTGTAAATTGTTCTAAATCCTCTATTTTTTGTTCTAAATCAGCAATTCTCTTGTCTTTGTTAGTTATCAGTTCTTTCAGTTCTCTTATTTCTTTAACCAGCCTGGCCTGGGAATCCATCTTTGCTGTTAAACTTTCTATTTGTCCACTCATAAAGTTGAGTGATTCTCTAAAGTCTTGCATATCTGAGTTGTTTCCCTCCGAGTCTGGTGACTTTTGTCCTCTATTTTTCCTATTTACAGAGACTGGTGACTTTGGTCCTTTACCTCTCGTCATACTTACAGAGTTTGTGATCTAGTGGTAGCAGGTCTTTGGTTTATTCACTGAACCACGTGGCCATTCCACGAGGCTCACAGGCCTAAAGATGATTGGTGTGGCCCAGCAGTGCAGCACCCAGATCAGCAGTTATTAGATCAGAACTCACGGTTTCAGCAGCCTGCAGCAATCAGATCCACCATCCGAAGAGGTCCGCTCACTAGATCAGACGCAGTCCAGCCAGCACCGCACTCAGCTCCAGTGGCTCAAGGCCCAGCTCCGACCCCCACCAGAACCGATGCAGCCCAGTTAGCACAGCACGTAGCTCCAGGCCCAGCTCCGATCCCCACCAGAACCGATGCAGCCCAGTTAGCACAGCACGTAGCTCCAGGCCCAGCTCCGATCCCCACCAGAACCGATGCAGCCTAGTTAGCACAACACGTAGCTCCAGGCCCAGCTCCGACCCCCACCAGAACCGATGCAGCCCAGTTAGCACAGCACATATTTTTGTTGATTTAAAAAAAGCATTTGATACTATTGATCACACCATTCTCCTTGAAAAACTGAACAAATATGGTATTAGAGGACCAGCATTACAGTGGGTATCTAGCTACTTAAAAGATAGGAAACAATTTGTACAAATAAATGATGTAAGATCTGACCTCTGTAATATCACATGTGGAGTTCCCCAAGGCTCTGTACTTGGACCAAAGCTTTTTATTTTATATGTGAATGACTTGGTAAATGTGTCAGGACTCCTTAAATGTGTACTTTTTGCTGATGATACCACTTTTTTCTGTTTAGGTGAAGATATAGAACAAATGTTGGAATTGATAAAGACAGAATTTGTCAAGATACAAACTTGGTTTAAAATAAATAAATTATCATTAAATCTAGAAAAAACTAATTACATGATATTCGGTAATAAAAAGAAAACTGTTGATGTTCCACTCAAAATTGAGGATGTTGAGATTTGTAGAGTGAGTGAGGTGAAGTTTTTGGGTGTTATCATTGATGACAAACTGACATGGAAACAACACATAAATTCTGTAAGAATAAAAATAGCTAAATCGATATGCAGTACTGTACAAAGTCAGAGACCTATTGAATGATAAAGCTCTGTATTTGTTGTATAACACAATCATTGTTCCACACTTAATCTATTGTATTGATGTTTGGGGGAATGCGTGTAAAACAATCACAAAGCCTATTTTTGTATTACAGAAAAGAGCTGTAAGAATTATCACTAGAAAACATTACCGTCATCCATCAAGTACATTATTTTATCAACTAAAGTTATTGAAGTTCCATGATTTGGTAGACTATAATATTTTATCAGTTATGTATAGGGCTCAAAATAATGCATTACCTTTAAATATCCAAATGCACTTTGTTAAAAGACAAAGTTGTTATAATCTTAAGGGGACAGAGTTGTTTGTAAAACCACAATTCAGAACTAGTTTGAAGGGACGTTCTACCTCAATCCAGGGAATTAGATTATGGAATGGCTTGGAGAATGTAGTTAAAAATGCCAAGTCAATGTTTACATTTAAAAAAATGATCAAAACAAATGTGTTAAAAAAATATATATATATATATGAAATAGCGTAATGTGTA
>JBBPBX010058392.1:7561-22120 GCA_038048925.1 Garcialebias charrua
ATATATATATATATTTTTTTTTTTTGTGTGTGTGTGTGTGTGGACCCCCAAGCACCAGCTCGTGGTCCTGCAGGGTTCCAGGGACCCCAGTTTGAGATCCAGTGTGGCCAGAGCCTCTTCCCAGTGAGAGATGCCCAGGAAGCGTCCACAGGGAGGTGTCCAGGAAGCGTCCCACTCAGAAGAACCTCCTCATCTGACTCCTGTAGATGCAGAGGAGCAGCAGCTCTACTCCGAGCTCTTGGAATGATGAGGTCTCTTCTGAGTCTTGAGTCTCTAATAAGGTCTCCAATCCCAGATGACCTGATCTCTAAGGCTGAGCTCCCCCACCCCACAAAGGAAGCCCATTTCATCTGCTTGAGTCCAGGATCGGATCTGGTTCTTCCGGTCATGATCCAGACCTCAGTACCACAGCTGAGGGTTGGAATGTAGACAGACCAGTCAATGTAGAGCTTCAACTCTTTCTTCACCATGACGGACCAAAGCAACGCCCTCGTTGTTGAGGACGAGGTACTGATCCATGATCCATCTCCTGCTCCATCCTCCGGTCCTTCAGGAGCCACATGGAGTCAACAGATAAAGAAAAGTCTTGGTCGTGGCTTTGAAGGCATCATAACGGGAACAATTGATGGCCATTTTAAAACGCTGTGTCCTCGTGTGTCTGAATGTTTCTCATCTCTGTTCCTGAGGTTCTCAGAGCTCTCATGACCCATCTTGTCTCCACAGACCATCACCAACGTTCTGCTGCAGTATTGTGCCATTCTGAGTAAGAGCTTTCCATTGTACTGTGAGAAGGAGAAGACGGTGAGTTCCTCCACGGTGCCCCTGAAACTCTTCTGCTGTGAAACCTTCATGATGATGTCTGACGTTCTGTTCTGGTCAACCTTCTCTTTCAGCCGTGCGTTCTAATGAACAACATCCAGCAGATGAGGGTTCTGTTGGAGAAGATGTTCGAGTCGATGGGAGCCAAACAGGTGTGTTCTCGCACACATCCACAGCTGGAACAGCTGTGAGTTTTCACAGGAATTCCCTCAGACTGGAGGCTGAACTTGTTTTCTGTCTCACAAAACTTGAGTCGCTCCAACAAATTCTGCCTTTGTGGTGGACGTTTGTCAAAATGAAGGTTTGTTCTGTGTGAGTGGAAACAAAATGGACTGTATCTAAACAGCTCTTTCGATCTGATCAAGACACTCAGAGCTCTTTACAACAACCTGTTCCTCATGTACCCATTCATAAAGCATATACTAGATCTTTACACAGACTAATGGTAAAGGGAGCTTATTTATTTAGCGCTTTCCAGCCCCCTATGAAGGGCCCCAAAGCGCTTTACAATACCAACCATCCACCCATTCATACACGCATTCATACACCGGTAGTGGCAGACTGCCATGCAAGGCGCTTTCCAGTCCTACCGGGAGCAACTCGGGGTTAAGTGTCTTGCCCAGGGACACAACGACACATGGTGTGGGGAACCGGGATTCGAACCTCCAACCTTCCGATCGGGGGACGACTGCCATTACCACTACGCCACGGCCGCCTCCTAGAACAAATTGTTCTACAGAGACTAGTCAGAGCTTCATCACAGTCAGACACTGATGGGACACACATCGGAGGCAATGAGGGGTTCAGTGTCTTGCCCAGGGAAACTTCAGCATGTGACTGCTGGTGGAATCGAACCCCCATCTCCTGCATTGGAGGATGACTGCTTTAACCACTCAGCCACAGCTGCCCATTTACAAAAGTAAACTCTGACACAGACGAAAGGTCAGATTTTTATAGAAAAGGACGTTCCGGATGAAAAGAAAGTGAATTAAAACAGGAAGTTCGTTTAGTGTTCCTTCATGAAGTATAAACTCTGCACCTTTCACATTTTTACATAAATCCTCTTGTGAAAACTGACAGAGTTGTATCTGATGGGTCGAACTTTCAAAATAAAGGCATGCAAACTCTTACTGACACTTGGATTATAACTCTCAGGTTTGGCTATAACATCTGAAAAATGGACAGACTTGTAGAAACATGTGTTTAATGAGGACAGTGAGGACATCTGGGCATGGGTTGTCTCCATATGTTGGAGGGTCAGGATCTGTGACTAGATGTTGGAGGGTCAGGATCTGTGACTAGATGTTCAAAGGTCAAGATCTGGGACTAGATGTTGGATGGTCAAAATCTGGGACTAGATGTTGGATGGTCAAGATCTGGGACTAGATGTTCAAAGGTCAAGATCTGGGACTAGATGTTGGAGGGTCAGGATCTGGGACTAGATGTTGGAAGGTCAAGATCTGGGACTAGATGTTGGAGGGTCAGGATTTGGGACTAGATGTTGGATGGTCAAGATCTGGGACTAGATTTTCAAAGATCAAGATCTGGGACTTGATGTTGGAGGGTCAGGATTTGTGACTAGATGTTCAAAGGTCAAGATCTGGGACTAGATGTTGGAGGGTCAGGATCTGGGACTAGATGTTGGAAGGTCAAGATCTGGGACTAGATGTTGGATGTCAAGATCTGGGACTAGATGTTGGAAGGTCAGGATCTGGGACTAGATATTGGAAGGTCAGGATCTGGGACTAGATATTGGAAGGTCAGGATCTGGGACTAGATGTTGGATGGTCAGGATCTGTGACTATATGTTCAAAGGTCAAGATCTGGGACTAGATGTTGGATGGTCAAAATCTGGGACTAGATGTTGGATGGTCAAGATCTGGGACTAGATGTTCAAAGGTCAAGATCTGGGACTAGATGTTGGAGGGTCAGGATCTGGGACTAGATGTTGGAGGATCAGGGTGTGGGACTAGATGTTGGAAGGTCAAGATCTGGGACTATATGTTGGAGGGTCAGGGTGTGGGACTAGATGTTGGAAGGTCAAGATCTGGGACTAGATGTTGTAGGGTCAGGTTGTGGGACTAGATGTTGGATGGTCAGGATCTGGGACTAGATGTTAGAGGGTCAGGGTGTGGGACTAGATGTTGGAAGGTCAAGATCTGGGACTAGATGTTGGATGGTCAAGATCTGGGACTAGATGTTGGATGGTCAAGATCTGGGACTAGATGTTGGAGGGTCAGGACCTGGGACTATATGTTGTAGTGTCAGGGTGTGGGACTAGATGTTGGATGGTCAGGATCTGGGACTAGATGTTGGAGGGTCAGGGTGTGGGACTAGATGTTGGAAGGTCAAGATCTGGGACTAGATGTTGGAAGGTCAAGATCTGGGACTAGATGTTGGATGGTCAAGATCTGGGACTAGATGTTGGATGGTCAAGATCTGGGACTAGATGTTGGAGGGTCAGGACCTGGGACTATATGTTGTAGTGTCAGGGTGTGGGACTAGATGTTGGATGGTCAGGATCTGGGACTAGATGTTGGAGGGTCAGGGTGTGGGACTAGATGTTGGAAGGTCAAGATCTGGGACTAGATGTTGGAAGGTCAAGATCTGGGACTAGATGTTGGATGGTCAAGATCTGGGACTAGATGTTGGATGGTCAAGATCTGGGACTAGATATTGGATTGTCAAGATCTGGGACTAGATGTTGGAGGGTCAAGATCTGGGACTATATGTTGGAGGGTATTTATGTATATTTTAGATCTTGTTTTTTCTTCTGGCCTCAACGTTGATCATGTTCGTGTGAAGGACATATTATTCGGTGATCATAGTTGCATATATTTTAATGTGTCCTTCAGACCTGACCCTGCTCCTCCAAGTCATTTGATCCAAAGAAGGATCATAACTGAGCACACAGCTGAAACATTTATTTCTCATTTTGATCCTACCGCCTTAGTTTTTAACTCTTTGGATGTGGACTTAGCAGTTTCTGGCTTTAACATTTACTGCAATGACATTTTGAATTTAGTTGCACCATTAAAGCAGAACACTGTTTATCGTACAAGCTCTCCTTGGATGAACAAGGAAATCATGACATTGAGGAGAGAATGCAGGAAAACTGAACGTTTATGGAAACGTACTGATCTGTTGGTTCACAGGCTTCACCTTAAAGACTTAATTAGTTCATTAAATGAGATGATCAAAAATGCAAGATTAAATTATTTTGCTGATAGTGATGATGATGATGGGGAGTGGTGGCGCAGAGGTTAAGAAGGTGAGCTTGTGATCGGAAGATCGCCGGTTCAAGCCCCGGTACCGACAACAGCAAAAAGATGTGGGTGGGACAAGTGAAGCGGTCACACCTGTCTCCACCCTCATCTGCCCCACTCTGGGCCCTTGAGCAAGGCCCTTAACCCACACCATCTGCTCCCCCGGGAACCCTAAATATCAGCTCTCTGCTCCACACAGAGAGCTGTGGTAGCCCAGTGGTCTGTGGTTGTGTCAGGAAGGGCATCCGGCGTAAAAACAATTGCCAAGTCTTCATGCGACTAGTTCGCTGTGGTGACCCCTAACGAAGGGAGAAGCCGAAAGAAAAAAAAAAATAAAAAATTATTTTGCTGATCTCATCAAATCAAAAGGAAGAAATTCGAAAATCTTATTTGACACTATTAAGAACATTGTTTCTCCATTGTGCTCATTTCAAAGTACTTTTACACATGCTGATTGTAATCAGTTTTTAAAAATTTTTACGGACAAAGTTGCAAATATTAGAGCTAGTATCTCTCCGTCACTTGCTAACCACCTGGACCCACAACCTTTGACTTCAAATACATGGTCCTCTTTTAGTACAGTAACCATTAATGATATCAATGATCTTTTGAAACAAATGAAATTGTCTTCGAGTCCACTGGATATAGTACCAACATCTCTTTTTAAAGATATTTTTAATTGTATTGGTCCAAGTGTAGTCAGCTTGATAAATTTATCCCTATGTTCTGGATCTGTACCTAAATGCTTTAAGACTGCTGCAGTTTGTCCTCTGCTAAAAAAGCCTAACCTGGATTCCTCTCTGCCTGAAAACTACAGACCTATCTCTAAACTTCCATTCATGTCAAAGATCCTTGAGAAGGTTGTAGCACAACAATTGAACTTTTTTATGGAGGAAAATGAACTTATGGACAATTTCCAATCAGGTTTTCGTAGACTGCATTCCACAGAAACAGCATTATTAAAAGTGTCCAGTGATGTGTTGATGGCAGCTGATTCTGGACACTACACTGTGTTTGTTGCTCTGGATCTGTCTTCAGCTTTTGATACTGTGGATCACACTGTTCTTATCAACAGATTGAGAGCTCTGTTTGGTATTTCTGGCACTGTTTTAAACTGGTTTAAGTCTTATTTGTCTGATAGGTCTTTTACTGTTTTTATGAACAATGTTCACTCTAATGTTTCTGAGCTGTCCTATGGGGTGCCCCAGGGTTCAGTTTTGGGCCCACTCTTATTTTTACTGTACATTCGCCCATTGAGTTTTATTTTCGATCGCTACAGTAACGTCTCATACCATGTCTATGCAGACGATATTCAAATCTACTGTTCTTTTCGATTGTCTGAATTTTACAAATTGACTGAACTCAGTAACTGCCTATCTGACATTAAAATTTGGCTTAATGACAACCACTTGCAGTTAAATGCTGCTAAGACTGAAACACTTATCGTTGCTCCAGATGATAAAATCTTGGAAATAAGGAAGCATCTTGGGTTCTTAAATCCTTCGAACAAAAACAACCTTAGATATCTGGGTGTTCTCTTTGACAGCTCTCTGTCAATGGACAGTCATTGTAAACTGTTAGTTCGCAACTGTTTTTATCATTTAAGGAACATTTCAAAGTTGCGAGCTATTTTATCTAAGACAGAATTAGAAATGGTTGTCCATGCTTTTATTTCTTCTCGGTTGGATTATTGTAACGGCCTTTTAGTAGGGATAAGTAAATCCACCATGGCTTCTCTTCAGTCTGTTCAGAACGCTGCAGCCAGACTTTTGACTGGAACCCGCAGAACAGATCATATTACTCCTGTACTGTACTCTCTCCATTGGCTTCAGATTTATTTTAGGGTTAAATTTAAAATTTTGGTTTTAACTTTTAAAGCACTCCATGGTGAGACTCCCAAATATGTTTTCAATCTTTTGAAGCCACTCTGTCAGTCTAGAACTCTGAGGTCTTCTAATCAGCTACTGCTGTCGGTCCCTAGAAACCATTTTAAAACCTGTGGTGATAGAGCATTTCAGGTGGTGGCACCGAGGCTCTGGAACGCTCTCCCTCTAACAATGTGCGGCTCCGAGTCGACTGATGCATTTAAAAGAAGTCTTAAGACTTATCTTTTCAAACAGGCTTATGGTTAATTGTACCTATCGATTTTAGAGTTTATCATGTGTAACCTTTTTATACAGCATGTTTTAAGAGTGTATGATTTTATTATGATTTTATTATGTGTATTTCTTTTGTAAAGCATTTTGTGATTTTATATCTGTGAAAGGCGCTATATAAATAAAGTTTACTTACTTACTTAAGGTCAAGATCTGGGACTAGATGTTGGAGGGTCAGGATCTGTGACTAGATGTTTGAAGGTCAAGATCTGGGACTAGATGTTGGATGGTCAAGATCTGGGACTAGATGTTGGAAGGTCAGGATCTGGGACTAGATGTTGGAAGGTCAAGATATGGGACTAGATGTTGGAAGGTCAAGATATGGGACTAGATGTTGGATGGTCAAGATCTGGGACTAGATGTTGGAAGGTCAGGATCTGGTACTAGATGTTGGAGGGTCAGGATCTGGGACTAGATGTTCGAAAGTCAAGATCTGGGACTAAATGTTGGATAGTCAAGATCTGGGACTAGATGTTGGATGGTCAAGATCTGGGACTAGATGTTGGAAGGTCAGGATCTGGGACTAGATGCTGGAGGGTCAGGATCTGTGACTAGATTTTGGATGGTCAAGATCTGGGACTAAATGTTGGAAGGTCAAGATCTGGGACTAAATGTTGGATGGTCAAGATCTGGGACTAGATGTTGGAAGGTCAGGATCTGGCACTAGAAGTTGGAGGGTCATGGTCTGGGACTAGATGTTGGAAGGTCAAGATCTGGGACTAGATGTTGGATGGTCAAGATCTGGGACTAGATGTTGGAAGGTCAAGATCTGGGACTAGATATTGGAGGGTCAGGATCTGGGACTAGATGTTGGAGCGTCAGGGTCTGAGACTAGATGTTGGAAGGTCAAGAGCTGGGACTAGATGTTGGATGGTCAAGATATGGGACTAGATTTTGGAAGGTCAAGATCTGGTACTAGATGTTGGAGGGTCAGGATCTGGGACTAGATGTTCGAAGGTCTAGATCTGGGACTAGATGTTGGATGGTCAAGATCTGGGACTAGATGTTGGATGGTCAAGATCTGGGACTAGATGTTGGAAGATCAGGATCTGGGACTAGATGTTGGAGGGTCAAGATCTGGGAGTAGATGTTGGATGGTCAAGATCTGGGACTAAATGTTGGAAGGTCAAGATCTGGGACAAGATGTTGGATGGTCAGGGTGTGGGACTAGAAGTTGGTGGGTCAGGATCTGTGACTAGATGTTTGAAGGTCAAGATCTGGGACTAGATGTTGGATGGTCAAGATCTGGGACTAGATGTTGGATGGTCAAGATCTGGGACTAGATGTTGGATGGTCAAAATCTGGGACTAGATGTTGGATGGTCAATATCTGGGACTAGATGTTGGAAGGTCAGGATATGGGACTAGATGTTGGAAGGTCAAGATATGGGACTAGATGTTGGAAGGTCAAGATATGGGACTAGATGTTGGAAGGTCAGGATCTGGTACTAGATGTTGGAGGGTCAGGATCTGGGACTAGATGTTCGAAGGTCAAGATTTGGGACTAAATGTTGGATAGTCAAGATCTGGGACTAGATGTTGGATGGTCAAGATCTGGGACTAGATGTTGGAAGGTCAGGATCTGGGACTAGATGTTGGAGGGTCAGGATCTGTGACTAGATTTTGGATGGTCAAGATCTGGGACTAAATGTTGGAAGGTCAAGATCTGGGACTAAATGTTGGATGGTCAAGATCTGGGACTAGATGTTCGAAGGTCAGGATCTGGCACTAGATGTTGGAGGGTCATGGTCTGGGACTAGATGTTGGAAGGTCAAGATCTGGGACTAGATGTTGGATGGTCAAGATCTGGGACTAGATGTTGGAAGGTCAAGATCTGGGCTAGATATTGGAGCGTCAGGATCTGGGACTAGATGTTGGAGGGTCAGGGTCTGGGACTAGATGTTGGAAGGTCAAGATCTGGGACTAGATGTTGGATGGTCAAGATATGGGACTGGATGTTGGAAGGTCAAGATCTGGTACTAGATGTTGGAGGGTCAGGATCTAGGACTAGATGTTCGAAGGTCAAGATCTGGGACTAGATGTTGGATGGTCAAGATCTGGGACTAGATGTTGGATGGTCAAGATCTGGGACTAAATGTTGGAAGGTCAGGATCTGGGACTAGATGTTGGAGGGTCAAGATCTGGGAGTAGATGTTGGATGGTCAAGATCTGGGACTAAATGTTGGAAGGTCAAGATCTGGGACTAGATGTTGGATGGTCAAGATCTGGGACTAGATGTTGGAAGGTCAGGATCTGGCACAAGATGTTGGAGGGTCATGGTCTGGGACTAGATGTTGGAAGGTCAAGATCTGGGACTAGATGTTGGAAGGTCAAGATCTGGGACTAGATGTTGGAGGGTCAGGATCTGGGACTAGATGTTGGAGGGTCAGGGTGTGGGACTAGATGTTGAAGGGTCAGGATCTGTGACTAGATGTTGGAGGGTCAGGATCTGTGACTAAATGTTGGAGGGTCCAGATCTGTGACTAGATGTTTGAAGGTCAAGATCTGGGACAAGATGTTGGATGGTCAAGATCTGGGACTAGATGTTGGATGGTCAAGATATGGGACTAGATGTTGAAAGGTCAGGATCTTGGACTAGATATTGGAAGGTCAGGATCTGTGACTAGATGTTGGAGGGTCAGGATCTGTGACTACATGTTGGAGGGTCAGGATCTGGGACTAGATATTTGAAGGTCAAGATTTGGGACTAGATGTTGGATGGTCAAAATCTGGGACTAGATGTTGGAAGGTCAGGATCTGTGACTAGATGTTGAAGGGTCAGGATCTGGGACTAGATGTTGGATGGTCAAGATCTGGGACTAGATGTTGGAGGGTCAGGATCTGGGACTAGATGTTGGAGGGTCAGGATCTGGGACTAGAAGTTGGAGAGTCAGGGTGTGGGACTAGATGTTGGAGGGTCAGGGTGTGAGACAAGATGTTGGAAGGTCAAGATCTGGGACTAGATGTTGGAGGGTCAGGGTGTGGGACTAGAGGTTGGAAGGTCAAGATCTGGAACTAGATGTTGGAGGGTCAGGATCTGGGAGTAGATGTTGGAAGGTCAAGATCTGGGACTAGATGTTGGAAGGTCAAGATCTGGGACTAGATGTTGGAGGGTCAGGATCTGGGACTAGATGTTGGAGGGTCAGGGTGTGGGACTAGATGTTGAAGGGTCAGGATCTGTGACTAGATGTTGGAGGGTCAGGATCTGTGACTAAATGTTGGAGGGTCCAGATCTGTGACTAGATGTTTGAAGGTCAAGATCTGGGACAAGATGTTGGATGGTCAAGATCTGGGACTAGATGTTGGATGGTCAAGATATGGGACTAGATGTTGAAAGGTCAGGATCTTGGACTAGATATTGGAAGGTCAGGATCTGTGACTAGATGTTGGAGGGTCAGGATCTGTGACTACATGTTGGAGGGTCAGGATCTGGGACTAGATATTTGAAGGTCAAGATCTGGGACTAGATGTTGGATGGTCAAAATCTGGGACTAGATGTTGGAAGGTCAGGATCTGTGACTAGATGTTGAAGGGTCAGGATCTGGGACTAGATGTTGGATGGTCAAGATCTGGGATTAGATGTTGGAGGGTCAGGATCTGGGACTAGATGTTGGAGGGTCAGGATCTGGGACTAGAAGTTGGAGAGTCAGGGTGTGGGACTAGATGTTGGAGGGTCAGGGTGTGAGACAAGATGTTGGAAGGTCAAGATCTGGGACTAGATGTTGGAGGGTCAGGGTGTGGGACTAGAGGTTGGAAGGTCAAGATTTGGAACTAGATGTTGGAGGGTCAGGATCTGGGAGTAGATGTTCGAAGGTCAAGATCTGGGACTAGATGTTGGATGGTCAAGATCTGGGACTAGATGTTGGAGGGTCAGGGTCTAGGACTAGATGTTGGAGGGTCAGGATCTGGGACAAGATGTTCGACGGTCAAGATCTGGGACTAGATGTTGGATGGTCAAGATCTGGGACTAGATGTTGGAGGGTCAGGGTCTGGGACTAGATGTTGGAGGGTCAGGGTCTGGGACTAGATGTTGGAGGGTCAGGGTGTGGGACTAGATGTTTGAAGGTCAAGATCTGGGACTAGATGTTGGAGGGTCAGGATCTGGGACAAAATGTTTGACGGTCAAGATCTGGGTCTAGATGTTGGATGGTCAAGATCTGGGACTAGATGTTGGAGGGTCAGGGTCTGGGACTAGATGTTGGAGGGTCAGGGTCTGGGACTAGATGTTGGAGGGTCAGGATCTGGGACTAGATGTTGGCGGGTCACGATCTGGGACTAGATGTTGGAGGGTCAGGGTGTGGGACTAGATGTTGGAGGGTCAGGGTGTGGGACTAGATGTTGGAGGGTCAGGGTCTGGGACTAGACGTTGGAAGGCCAAGATCTGGGACTAGATGTTGGAAGGTCAAGATCTGGGACTAGATGTTGGAGGGTCAGGATCTGGGACTAGATGTTGGAGGGTCAGGGTCTGGGACTTGTTGATTATCTGTAGGGGAACTTCCTGTTTGTTTGTTTGTTTGTTTGTGATTTTTGTGTTTCCTCTGTGCCTCTACTCCATCAGTCAGCCGTCCCCGCCCCCTCCAGCTGTCCCCGCCCCCTCCAGCTGTCTCCTGTTTCCATCATCTCAGCTGCAGCCACTCTGCCTGTCAGCTTCAGTCTGTGTGTTTGTTCAGGTTTCAGTACGTCCTCAGTCGAGCACTGATGTGTGTCCTCGTCCCATGTCTGGTCTCCTCTGTGTCCTTGTTGGGTCGTTTAGTCAGTCTGTTTTTCTGCCACATCAGCCTTTTCCTTTTTTGGTGCTTGAATTTTAAAATAGGTTTTAGTGAGTTTTTTACTTTATTTTTTATTTTTTGCTCTGTCTTGGGTCCAGTCCTTCAAAATCAGGACTTGTAGTCCATCCATCCATCCATCCATCTTCTTCCGCTTATCCGGGGTCGGGTCGCGGGGGTAGCAGCCTAAGTAGGGAGGCCCAGACTTCCCTCTCCCCAGCCACTTGGAGCAGCTCCTCCGGGGGAATCCCAAGGCGTTCCCAGGCCAGCCGAGAAACATAGTCCCTCCAGCGCGTCCTGGGTCTTCCTCTGGGTCTCCTCCCGGTGGGACATGCCCGGAACACCTCACCAGGGAGGCGTCCAGGAGGCATCCTAACCAGATGCCCGAGCCACCTCAACTTCTTTCACATATACATAAATAAAATAGTTCCATTTACTTAATTTCTTTCATATGTACATAAATAAAATAGTTCCATTTACAAAGAAGGACAACATGTTAACATTTTTATGACATTTATTTTTCTTTCATGACATTTACTTTTTATAAACATGGCAGTAGTTCCAAACAGCCAGCTCCATTTTTTAAAACGCATCTAAAGCAGATCCAATGAGCTTCATACAGCCGATTAAACATTGAAAATACACTTTACACCACATATGAAAGGCCAGCTTTCCTGCATGTGCAATGAAATTTGCTTTTTAAACCGTTTAACTGTCGTCAATGAACATATGAAAATATACCTCTGTAGACCTGTGTAATTAATACAAAAATTGAGCTGAAGGGAGCTAATTATTTTGTTAATTCAGAAAAAGTGCAAACTGAGAAAACAAGAATATTATATATTATATAGCTTATATATATTATAGCTCTGCAAAAAAAAAAAAACACACAAAAAAGAAAAATGCTTGAAATGACGTTTTTATTTCAAAGTAATGTTAGACTTTGAATTAAAAGGCCAGTCCTTTTTTTCATGGATTTGGATTATGATGTAATTGTGTCAACATGGACAAAATATTAACCATAAGTTACAAGGTAGAGGACGAGTCTCAGCCTGATAATTTCGTTTTAAATTTAAAGAATTTTTTTTTTTAAACAAAATGATTAGGCTGAGACTCGTCCTCTACCTTGTAACTCATGGTTAATATTTTGTTTATGTTTGTTTATGTTGTGAGAAAACTATAATCCAATACCATGAACATTTAGACTGGCTTAAAATTCAAAGTCTAACATTCCCAATTAGCATTTTATAAGTTAAATTGTAGTCTAAGATTTATGTGTTGCGAGTTTTTTTTATATAGAAAAAATATATATATATAATCACAAAGCTAAAATCATTTTGTATATTTGCTATTTTGTACATTCAAATAGTTATTTCTGCAGTTGCCACCTGCCTACCACCTGCCTACCTACAAATATGACGACTTTACTCCAAACTGAACATATGCACATAGCTTAAGTGAACTGTGATGCTTTATATTAATAAACATGACGAAAACTAGAAGTGCAAAAACATGGCATGACAACAACTACTGCCTCAAAATAACCAAGATGACCATGCATCATTTTGAACACAGTGAACACAAATACTTATCACTTTCAAATGTCTTTTAAGTACAGATAAACTATCCTGTTTGTGTGTGAACAGAAAATAATGCTCATGTAGTGAAGTACAAAAATTAAACATATAAAAGTCTTCAATCTGACTGAAATGACATGACACATGAACTAGGTCAGACAGGCCCTCAGGCAAATGACTTGTATGGAATTATTTTTTTGACAGATCATGTACTGAAGTACATTTTAACTGTAAACCATTAACTAAAGTTTTGAATGAATGTGCCCATCCATTTAAGAAGTCCCATGCTTTAGAAGCAAGAGTCCACAGAGTTGATTTTTCAGTCTCTGAACCTTGACAGAAAGGTTTCCGGGATCCAGCGCCAAGAACACTTTTTGAAAGACCTCAAAGCTATATTTGAGATTCTTGGGGTATTTCAGGTCCAGAGCATAGGCTAGTCCCAACAGATAACAACAGGCTCTGCTGAGATCTCCAAGGTCGTTAAGGACAGTAATGCCCTCAATAACAATACCTACATCAGTAGGTGTGACTGACCCCTCCTGGTCGTGCACAAGGTAGATCTTCAAGACCTCTTCTGCCAAAGCCTCCTGAATGCAGACAGAGTCCTCCTGTAGAATGGATGAAAGAACTTAATTAAAAAAGGGCAGTATTATGCGTTTTCCAGGCACATAGTGCCATTTTATAGCATAATCAAGTAACTACTGTATGTTAACTTCAGTTTTATATATGTATATACACACACACATATACATATATATATATATATACACACATACATACAAAACCTACAAATGTAATGTCCAGAAAAGCTTTCCACAAGTCCACTCAGAGAATGAGCACCAAGAACACAAAAAACAGTCCCTCTGATACATTGGTCAAGTTGAGAAACATAAATTCCCTCCTTCTCTAATGTAACAGGATCTTTTAGAAGGGGCTCCATAATAGTTTCATAGCCAATTTTTTTTAACATAATTTGCTTTATAATAATAATAATATAATAATAATAATCATTTTATTTAAAAGCGCCTTTCATGACACCCAAGGACAAAGGAGAGCCAAGTGAATTGATGTCAGCTGTGACCTTAGTTCAGATGGTATATCAGGAAGTACCCAGTACACACAGCAGTGACTTTGTTTTTTTTTTTTGGAAGTTCCAAGTGGATTACAAACTTCAAAGTCATCCACATAAAGAATAAGGGAAATATTAAAGTCTTCAGTAGCAAAAAGTTTGTTTAGCTTGAAATAGTTTCCATCATGAGAAGATGCCAGCTGTGAAGTGTTTGAATGTTTAGTCATTTTGTTAACAATCTCTTCTTTACTCAACAAAAGCTGTAAGGATTGAAGAATGGGCACATACTGAAAGGTGCAGTTATTTTCTTGGTCCAAAACATACTCTACTGGTTCAACAACACAAAAGTTTTCCTTGAAATATTTCTGCCTTTTAAATTTTGAGGAAAAGAGACCATCAGGACCAAGGGCTGCACCTAAAAGATTATAGTTACACAGTTTTTCTGCCAATTCACTAACAACAGATTGATCAACAGTGCAGTTATTCTGAATGAGAACATCTCTTATTGACTTTGGAATATTCTGAATTGATGAGGTGCATATAAAATGGAGCTGTTCCACCAAGTAATCAATACATCTGCCAGAAACATTATACAGTAAATGCTTTCAAGTTTTAACAAGAGCACACCTACATTTTTTTAAAGTTTCATCTGAAGTTTCCCTTTGGCTGCCCAACTTATAGGTGTCATCTATGTCCTGATGAGAAGTGTCCCCTTTGATGCAGTCTCGTATTTGCAGAGTTTACACTGCCATCCCATCAGCTGCCACCTAAAAAGTGGATGAGAAATTGTGTCTCACTATATGAAATGCTCAGAATGGTGTATTAACTGCATTTAGAGTTTTAGTACCACTATTCAATTATTTAATTACATCTGTAATGGGAGGATAACCTCATAATTAAGTTGAAA
>JBBPBX010058393.1:0-11661 GCA_038048925.1 Garcialebias charrua
CCACACTCTCATCAAGCCCATCTGAAAGTAAAAGTACAGTATACAAACTTTAGGGTTCATTTATGAACACACACACACACACACACACCTATATTATATATATATATATATAAACACACACCTATATTATATATATATATAGATATATAGATAGATATGTATAAATAAACGCACACACAGCATACATATAGGTGCGTGTGTTTATTTGCCAGTTATGAACGAAAATATTAGTATAATTTAATTACTGACTACATAAAATCATAACACTAAAAGCTGTCTCTTAAATCATACCTGGTGTTCTCGATCATCTGGAGGATACAGAGTCTTTTTTCAGGTGGTTTCTCGTAGCCCAGCCACAAAGAAGGATGCAGGTTTTTGTTTTCGGAGCATGTTCAACACACACTAGTTGCAGCCACTAATTCAGCTTCGTGTGATTATTCATACAGCCATGAACAGCGCAACAGGTACCCGAGCTCCTCAAGACATCTTCGTGACAATATTAGCTCGAAATAACAGAAAACAGAACTTCAACAGAACTTCTACGATGCGCGCAGATTAGCAAGCAAACAACGAGGAGCCAATGCAAAAATTCTACTTCCGGGGTCAAACGGAAGTACGGCACATTATCGCTTCTACAGTGACACCCTCAGGAATAAGGTGGATAAGGATGGGTGGTACTTGTGACCTGTCCATAGCAGAGGTCGCGCTAGACTTTTTTGTTGTCGGTCGTTTGGACAGACAGGGTTAAAAATATCCGGTCAAAATTAATTTTAATCAGTCATTTAATTAAAAAAAAATAATTACCTTTTTTTTTTTTCATTCATTTTAATTAATAATAGTTCCAAACAAGCTGAACAGAGAATCTAAATCCGCAATAACAAAAAAATAAAATGAAATAACGATGCATAAACAGTTCAATTAAACAATAGCATCTAACCTACAAGTTGATCGCTCAGTGTAGGGCGGATTACTTGTTTGTCCATTGTCCTCCACTGCATCACTCCCTCTTTTTTCACCTCTATTTTCAATATGATCACAGTTATTGGGCTTTTCGAAGAAACTTCGTACGCTAAGCTGCCTTGACATTTTTTTCAAATGTAGTCAACAATGTCATGCATTTTCTTCTTTTTCTTCTCCCTTTGGTTTATTGGGGGTTGGCAAAAGCCTTAATGTGCAATTACCGCCACCTACCGGACTGGGGTGTGAAGTTCATGAACCGGTTGGTAGAGTGGATGTTAATCTGTAAAACGACAGTTTTGATTTCTCCGTCATCACGTAAAACAACCAGTCAAATACGGAAAATATTCAGTTAACGCGACCTCTGGTCCATAGTGTCCCCCACCTCTCACTCAACCAGTGACCCCCGCAACCCAAAAAAGAAGAAGCGGGTAAAAGAGAATGGATGGGCGGTTCTCTATATGACTGTCTAAAGCTGCTGTTTATAACAACAAATAAATAAAACAGTCACTGATTATTTTGGTTTTAAAGCATGGAGTTACTGAAATCCAATTTGATGACAAGAAAAATTATGCAGAACTAAAACATACAGAATTGATCACTCCAGATCTGAAACTTTGGGGAAACGCTGGCTCATGTCTTAAAACAACTTTAATCTTTAAAAAAAGTAATACACTGGTTCATGTGAACAAAACCTTTACATCCCTGTTTTTTTTTTTTCACAATATGTGGGTTTTCTAGTAGAAATATTATGATTCAGGAAGTGACTCAGGCTGCACAGGAAGCGCTATAGCTACCTGATGCTGCTATTTGTCCTTAAGACATATATATCATCTGATTCTATTTAACTAGCAGAGTAATGTGAAACTGACAGCAGTTCAAAGGTTTATAAAATATGATTCATATAAACTATGACATTTTAGTTGTTACTGGACAGCAGCACACCACTTTGGCTTCCCTGCTCAGACTAGCCATTAGCTCATCAATCAGGTTAGAATTAACCCTACTGTTTCCCATTGAATCAATTAAAAAACTATCGGTAAGGTACGGTAAAGTATTAATTGTTCATAACCTTTTCTCAGAATCCCACGTCAAAAGACCTGAACAATCAATTTAACTGTTCTGCACATGCAATTAATTTAAGTGGTGCTGCCGCCCACTGAGAAGCATCTCTGTTCCCCAAGTGCCTCCTCTCCTCGATCTGTTTAAGGGACTGGAACATCCTCATTGATGGTGGAAGGTAAACTAATTTTAGATCTTTGTGGAACGAGTACAATGGGAGCCACGTCTGTGGAGTATCCTGTGACCTTTGCTTGACTTGCAGGTGTCGGATGACTCTGAGCGGCATGGGAGCGGTACGACACATAGGTTGTGTCTGCTTTGTGACCAGAGCTGGTTTTTTTTGTGCTCCAGGTGCTGCTGTGATTGAAACGCTCGCTCATGCATCCCAGGAAAGATGATGCTCTGCAATCAGCAGCTCTCTTTGTGAAAGGGACAATGAGGGTTAATTTTCTTAATGGATGGATGCTGAATCCTCATTGCTTGTGTATGAGTTCATGTCCACGCACACATTTATTGTTTATTGGCAGTCACCAGGCCGAAGACATGCTAACCTTGTTCTTTACCACTTTGTCTCGGTTGGCCATCCCATGTGTTTGCTCTGAGCCTAGATGTGATAGAGATCTTTGTTATTGGAAGTGAAGCCTAAATGTGGAATTTTCTGTCTAAATCAGATGTGCCGGAAAACCAGTCTTTATGTTTCAGAGAACCCTGCAGGGTTTCAATGTCCTGAGAGGAGATTAAAAGGCAGGGATCCAACAGAACGCAATAGATGGATCAGAATGTTTTTCTTCTACCAGTTTTTAGATGTGCAGTAAGAATTATATTGTAGTCCATATACAGTAATTGCCTCTGCTGTCTGATGGGTTGATGAACCTTCCTGAAAGTACTGGATGTACATCTTCAAGAGTTTGACATTTGCAGTCAGTCTAACTCAAGATGGCTGCCAGATCTATCAAAAATGGCTACAACTTGTTCAGTTGTACTGATACTGAGCTTAAATTTAGTGTGGTAGTAGTTGAGACTGAACCCCAACATGGCGGCACGGTGGTGCAGTTGGTAGAGCTGTTGCTTCTCATCGAGAAGGTCGCTAGATCAAACCCCGGCCGACTGCCTTTCTGGGTGGAGTTTGCATGTTCTCTCCGTGCATGCGTGCGTTTTCTCCGGGTACTCAGGTTTTATCCCACAGACCAAAAGCATGCATGTTAGGCTGATTAATGACTCTAAATTGTCTCTAGGTGTGAGTGAGAAAGTGAGTGGTTGTTTGTCTCTTTGCGTCCCTGTGATGGACTGGAGACCTGTCCAGGATGTCCCCGCCTCTCACACAGTGACCATTGGACATGGGCACCAGTGACCCCTCTACCTGAAATAAAAGAAGTGGGTAAAGATAATGGATGGATGATGGATGGATGGATGGATGGATGATGGATGGATGGATGGTGGAATGAATGAATGACTGACTCCCAACACATACTCTAAGCTTTAACAACCAGAGCAAAATCTTTGGGTGCAAGGTGGTGGATGATATGCATTCCATCAAGAAATGCTACTGTGTAAAATTTCATTTTAATCAGACCTTCATGCCTTTTCAACAGTTTGATTTATTTTGTGACATGCCCTATTTCATGATTTTGTACTGTCAGAAAATAACATTGTACAAAGTAATGACCTTTTATACTTCAAATTGGGAAAAAAAATATACAAATAACAACAGCAATTTTTGGTTTAGGTTTCATTTTTGTGGTAATATGAGAGGTTCAGTTTATCTTGGTTTTATACTATTTGCTTACATTTCTTATCTTTTGCAATTTTAACTACTTTAAATGTGATTGGTTGGGCTTTTTGAACCATTTCCTATTTCTAAAAAAAATACCACTGAAGTCTAGTAACCACAACAATATACAGTAATCACCTTTCGTTACAACTTAGTAAATTCTAGTTTAACTCAGTTTATAGTTTTTCAATGTAATTCTCAGAGATATATTATACTGCAAATATAACATAAGGGTCAAAGCAACGCTGCTTCTAGGGAATTTCCGGTTATTTATAGCTACATTTGTAGTTTCGCAAAGGGTCAAGTGACAAATATACAGTTGGTTGTAATTTGTAATTTATGTAGTTTTTGTAGCTATCGCTAGATCTTTATTGGACCTGCTCCATTCTCCATGTCCAGTCTCACCATTTCTTGTTTTGACTCTACTCCAGTCTACAGGGTCTTGGTGGTTTCCGATGTAACTTGAGTGTCACCTCAATGTGGGTGGATCATCAAAGTGTGGCCACCCAAAACCTCAGTGATAGTATTTTATCCAATGCAAACACAACACAGCAATGAGCAAATAAGTGAAATAAAATCACAAAACACTCACCACCCTCTGCCACAATTTACAAAAATACCCTGGCAGAGATAAGGCCATTTTCCCTCTGCCAATCGGAGTCTGTAAAATGAGCTCCTTTTGCCGAGGTTTGTTTGATTTCTGTTGTCAGCCAACAAGAACACAAACATCTGCATCTTTTTATAGTACCACAGTGTTGGTTTGTGTTGCCATTTTAATGGATATATTATTTATTAAGCCTCCCTGGTAAGGTCTATTCAGGGGTTCTGGAGAGGAGGGTCCGTCGGATAGTCGAACCTCGGATTCAGGAGGAGCAGTGTGGTTTTCGTCCTGGTCGTGGAACACTGGACCAGCTCTACACCCTCAGCAGGGTCCTGGAGGGTGCGTGGGAGTTTGCCCAACCAGTTTACATGTGTTTTGTGGACTTGGAGAAGGCATTCGACCGCGTCCCTCGGGGGGTTCTGTGGGGGGTACTCCGGGAGTATGGGGTACCAGGCCCTTTGATAAGGGCTGTTAGGTCCCTGTACGACCGGTGTCAGAGCTTGGTCCGCATTGCCGGCAGTAAGTCAGGCTCGTTTCCGGTGAGAGTTGGACTCCGCCAAGGTTGCCCTTTGTCACCGATTCTGTTCATAACTTTTATGGACAGAATTTCTAGGCGCAGCCAAGGTGTTGAGAGGATCCGTTTTGGTGACCTTAGAATCGCTTCTCTGTTTTTTGCAGATGATGTGGTCCTACTGGCTTCATCAGTTCGTGATTTACAACTTTCACTGGAGCGGTTTGCAGCCGAGTGTGATGCGGCCGGGATGAGGATCAGTTCCTCCAAATCCGAGGCCATGGTCTTGAGCCGGAAAAGGGTAGCATGCCCTCTCCGGGTCGGGGAGGAGGTCCTGCCCCAAGTGGAGGAGTTTAAGTATCTCGGGATCTTGTTCACGAATGAGGGAAAACTGGAGCGTGAGATCGATAGGCGGATAGGTGCAGCGTCCGCAGTGAAGCGGGCGCTGTACCGGTCTGTCGTGGTGAAGAGAGAGCTGAGTCAAAAGGCAAAGCTCTCAATTTACCGATCGATCTACGTTCCCACCCTCATCTATGGTCATGAGCTTTGGGTTATGACCGAAAGAACAAGATCTCGGATACAAGCGGCTGAAATGAGTTTTCTCCGCAGGGTGGCTGGACTCTCCCTTAGAGATAGGGTGAGAAGCTCAGTCATCCGGGAGGGACTCGGAGTAGAGCCGCTGCTTCTCCACATCGAGAGGAGCCAGTTGAGGTGGCTCGGGCATCTGGTTAGGATGCCTCCTGGACGCCTCCCTGGTGAGGTGTTCCGGGCACGTCCCACCGGGAGGAGACCCAGAGGAAGACCCAGGACGCGCTGGAGGGACTATGTTTCTCGGCTGGCCTGGGAACGCCTTGGGATTCCCCCGGAGGAACTGCTCCAAGTGGCTGGGGAGAGGGAAGTCTGGGCCTCCCTACTTAGGCTGCTACCCCCGCGACCCGACCCCGGATAAGCGGAAGAAGATGGATGGATGGATGGATATTATTTATTTTTGAAAAAATATAAAAATGAATGGTGCAGTTGTGAGGTTTTAAAAATGGCGAGTTTGATTTTTGTTAAGCAGATGCTCTCATGACTGACGTCACTCTTTGTCCTCTCTGCTGATGTTAAATCTTCAGCTTGATTCAGCTCGCTTGGGGCCTCGTAGGTCCAAAGAACTGAGCTGGAAACAGGTGGGATGACCCAATTTAAAGACGGAAGTTGCACCAAGTTGACCTGGTTAGGATCAAGTTGAGTCCTCAGAAATGGCAAAATGTCCATTTGTATCTGGTGTCAGATGTGCAACTTACAGCAGGTTTTCAGAGCTGTTTATAGCCATATGTTTATCTTCTGAGGTGCTTTCCAAATTCATTTTTGGCTCGCTGTATGAATAAATGTATAAAAACACAACAATAATCCAAGAGATGGGGAAAATTTCCTCATAGCTGAGGCTGTTCAACTGATAATTTCCCATGGGTTTGTGACTGTTAGCAGCCTCCCATCAAATAATCAGTTTTGGTCCACAGCGGGTGGGTTAACCACTGGGGGGTCTTCCATTTCCTGGGTAATGCATTATTATTCCTTGTCCCTTGGACAATCTCTGTTTGCTTCCAGGAAGACTTCTTACCACACACTTCTCTATAGTCACATACTAGAAACATCACTGAAGAGTCAAAACCAGAGGCACTGCAAATCAAAAGCCAACAGTTCGATGTAACAGTCGTGCCGAATTCTGAGAAAACCTTTAAATTACAGACCTCTTAATTAGAGTAATCTATCAATATGGTTTGTTACAGATAGAGATTAAATATGTCTTGATGGTTGTGGTAGCACTTTACAATTAGATGGTTGTGATTACCGAAAAACACCAGACACAAAGACGTAATGCAAGTTTGTGCTTAATGATGTTGTTTGCACTTTTCCTTAATGACATTAAGGACATTTGACTTTTCAAACAAGCACAAAATAATTTATGAGCTGAACTTTCCAATGCAATTTATTGACCAAATAATAAAATCTTATTGTTTTTTGCTAATTGTAATAGCTTTAGGTCTGTGTGTCTTCTGTAGGAAATGAAAGACCATCAGCCAAAAATAAATCAGACGTCTTCAATCAATAAACAGCATCTTGAATCAATGGCTGACGTCCTCAGGCTGGGTGTTAAGCCGATGCCTGGCTGTCAGCAGATTACGATGGACGCACATTTAAGTCTTGAAGACTTGCAGAAGAACTTATCATCGACACTTGCAATAGAAACAGCATTTGTAGCTTTGCGAGGGAACATCAGGTTTACTTTTGGGTTTCAGCTTGAGATTTTGTATGGTGCACTAATAGAGCTGCACCATATTAGGAAAATTGCAAATTTATTTTTGAATCTTATCAAGATCAACTGCAATAATACCACATTTCATCAAAACAAAGTTCCCATCTCTCTCCATGTGTCGGCTGTGATGTCACCATGTGTTCCTGATCGACACGTGTATTTTCTGCATGCAGTTTGTGCCTGTTATAAGTCATCTGCAGTATTGATATTATTCATTTTGACATTGCAATTGTGCAACTTGTGCAGCCCTGTTCACTAACATGCATCATATTGTGTCTGTCTGTAGTGTGGACTAAAGATGAATGGATGAAGGCTGTGCACTAGAAGTGGAAATATTGACTCTGGTGTATACAAATTTACCAAAATGTCCCACAATTTCTTCCTATAAATTGTTCATTTTTACCGTTGAGTCTCTGGATGTTCAGCTTGGTCACTTCAATGATTAGTATTAGATGGACATTGTTGTGTAATGACTAAATGTCAGGATCTGTGCATTTTGTAAGAAGTCTGTTACCGGTATGTTTATTGTTAAGTTGATCCCCTTTTTGGTTCTTATGTTTTATTTTTTTGTTTAATGATTCATGTGTTCGGTACAAGTAGGTACACTGCAGACAAATATGGAAGGCGTATATGGAGGGCATCTGATTGGATGATAAAAAACAAGGTGTATCTGGAGGGCCATTTCTGATTGGACGATAACAAACAAGGAGTTGTTGGCAGATTGTGTTAACCACACACATATCATGTCTATGGCGTAAACCAGCTCGACATTAGAAGCATCTGTGGTTCGACATTAGCAGCGTCTCCATCACTTCTCGTTCCGCCTCTCTTAACACAGAACTTTTGGTTACATTTCAAAATAAGAGCAACATAAATTGGTTCTGCCTGGAGAGGGCTAATTATTATTATTATTTAAATACCTAGCCATTATATTAAAACACAAAATCCATTTCTCTCAGTCCCTCGGTGCAACAGTAACCATTTAAACACTAAAACACTGAAACATTTAATAAACATAAGCATAAAATAGTAAAAGTGTAACACTGTCCTGAGTTTTTGCATAGTAGTATAAAAGTATGAAAATTTACACCAACACTAAAACACTAAACATTTAATGAACATAAGCAATGTCAGCTGAAGCTCGCTGGTGAATGTGTTTAAGGCAATATTTATGCATATTTTTAATGTTTCTGCATAGCAAGCAGCATACAAGTCAGCAAAAGGAAACATGAGGCAGTAATCTAAGAATTGCATGCTTTCAATGGGCTTCCGACACTAATCCAGTTCAGTCGGGGGCGTTGATTCTTAACTTTCAAGCACTTTGTTACTCAGGACAATTTTCCATTTACTGCCTAATTGTAAAAGCTGCAAAGATTAAAATCTAAAACATCTATTAATAGCTGCGGACTGTGCATGTGTGAAAACTGCTATAAAAAGTTAATAGCTGAGGACTGTGCATGTGTGAAAACTGCTATAAAAAGTTAAAGGTTCAGTCTGCAGTTTCTGTAGAACATCAGCACTTAGAAAAAATTTCAACAAGCAAAGCATTCTGATCCCTCCCCCTCAGAGCCATATATGGCTCTGCCCCCTTGTGGTCTGTTGAAATTTGAATTCAAGCTCTGTTTTTATTGGCTGATTCAAATTCAAGCTCGGTTTTTATTGGCTGGTTACAAACTTTGTTTTTATTGGCTGGAAAATGGCGGGTCACTTTTTCTTTTTAGAAATGCTTATTTACCACCTGGAGAAGCAAGGGGACAATATTTTTTTTTAGTTTTTTCAGAGATTACCTCTCTAACATCAATCTAGTGACAGAGTGAAGAAATATGTTAAAATATATATTGTTTGAAAAGTTACAGACTACATTACAATCTTACATACCCCAGCTTTAATTTAAATATATCTTCTCATAGACATTCAGTTAGTCTTTCTCTTGCACTCCATATATTTTATTTTTCCATGTTTCTGCAGCATCACTTCTCTGTTGCGTGACCTGTGCTACACACCCAAGTGTAGAGTTTCTCAGTCTTGGGGCCGGGACCCTTTTGTGGAGCCACTTTGAATTCTCAGAGAGGTCAGGTTACACATCAAAACTATCACAGCAGTAAATGATATGCAGAGAAAGATAATGTTGAAAATGTTCAGTGACTAGAATAATACTGTTAGTAAAATAATGTGGCAGGATACTGTTGTAAAAGGGATTAAAAACGACTAGTTAAGAAAAATTTAACTTGACAAATTTTGTCAAGTTAATTTTTTTTAACTACGGTAGTTTTTTTAAAACTAATTGCTCCCGACTTGTCTGAAGTGGATGTGGAGGTAGCCATGCAGGTGCAGAGCCTGAAAGAGGACATTATGAACCCTTTTAGTTCCTTCTGTTCATCCTTCTCATCTATAAAAGTAATGCCAAGGCTTTTTTGCTGACAGCCTGATCGAAACATCCGCCTTCAGGTCTGGAAAAACTACTTCCTTGATATCTTTTTGATCTCTTGGCAAACAACATTGAATTTGTGTAGATTAGTCCATGTTCACCCTCCTCCCCTGCTCTGTGTGCTTCTACAGCAATAAGCACACTACTTTCTGTATAAAAGCACATTTAAAGACTAATGTAGTTATTTGGCATCAGGTTTTTGTCCACATGTACCATAGTATCGTATTTTTCTCTGTATAAGTTGAAGTCTTTTGCATAATTTACTTGCCCTGCGACCTGTAGGCTGAAGTGACATATTTATGAACCAATTTTTGGCTGAGATATGACAGTTTTCATTCATTCTGACTGAAAAAAATTGAGCAGTACCACTTTCAGACACTTGATGGCAGCAGAGAAGTAATAGTAGGTAGGCATGCTGTTGTATCATGTACCGGCAATAGGTAAACATGGCTATAATGACAAATTCAAAAAAGTTCAAGACAAAAACAACTACCGGGTACTTTATTTATTATACTTCACTTTATTTTTATTTTTTTCTTAAACATTTTTGAATTTACCATGTCCTGGATGACTGAAAATCTTCATCACCTATTAATGACTCAAGCGGCCTGCCATACCCTCCCCACCTTTTTTCTGCTCGCTGCTTTGAACCGTCAAAACAGTTGCACTGCCTCCGCGAAATGCAGCTAGTTTGACCATTAAAGTTCATTTATTAAGCAAATGTTAGACTGAGACACACCTTTGCTATAATTTCGAGAAAACAAATAATTTTTTTGGTGTTATCTTGTTAAATTTTAAAGAAATGCTGTGGCTGGTCAAGCTGTGCGTGCACGCTTCACAGCACCTCAGCAAAACTTATTTTGAAATTCAGCTGATTTGACTATAAAAGGGCATTTATTAAGCTAACGTTAGACTGATGCACACTTTAATATAATTTTGAGCAAACAAATAATTGTTTTGAGGCGTTTATCTTGTTAAATGTGCACACCGACTCATCACATGCACACGTTTACTTACGCGTATTGGGTTTTGAAATACAGCTGATTTGACCCTCAAAGTGCATTTATTAAGCAAACGTTAGACTGAGACACACATTTAATATAATTTCGAGCAAACAAATAATTGTTTTTAAGTGTTAATCTTGTTAAATTATTGTTAAAGTCCTCCCGTACCTGCTCCCGCGGCAGCCATTTGACTGCCCATCGGTTTTTGCTTAACACCGGTCCACATTTCCAGGTTCAGCCCACATTTCCGGGTTGTCAGTAGTGACATGTAACAAACGCAACGCGTCTTCGGTGACGGATAATAGATGTGACGTATGCAAAGAGACATATTTATGGATTTTTCCACTTTATTGGACAAGTATGGACTAATGTGACTTATAGGGCAGTGTGACATGTATGGCAGAAAATCTAGACCATTGTTGTTTATCATCCACATATAAAGGCAAAAGGTGACACTGTGTTTACTGCTGTTCGTTTGTCTGAAGCCTTAGCTAAATATCTGAAGAACAATAGGATGAATACAATAAAACTCTCAAAAAATTATTAATAGTTATGTACTGTATCTACAAGTTATTAACTTTTAGGGTCAGTCCAGTTTAAGATGGCTACCACAGGTAACTGACCTTAGGAAACACAAATAGGGCTATTGGTCATCCAATTATTTAGATACTGACATACAGTTTGGTGTGGTAGTAGTTGAAACTTTTGCCCAACACATATTCTGAGCACAAGATAACATTTTTAAATCTTTGCTATTAATTTGTGCAGTCAACTCTGCAAGTCTGTTTGCAAAATATCTCATGATCATTGGATGGATATTGATGAAACTTTCAGAAATTAATAAGTGGGTGTACAGCTCAATAACTTTTGGAGTCAACCCAGTTCAAGATGGCTGCCAGAGCAAATTCACTTTTGCCAACATAAAAATGACTATACAGTAACCCCTCGATTATCGCGGGGTTACATTCCAGACACCACCACGATAGGTGAAAAATTGTGAAGTATATATATATATATATATATATATA
>JBBPBX010058394.1:0-10940 GCA_038048925.1 Garcialebias charrua
TCAATAAAAAATAAATGTACACAAACATATATACAAATGTATTATTTATACCTGCACAAAATGTAGCTACTTTGTAAAATGTGTTTTTGAGGGACAAGTGTAACCTGGATTAAAGGTGTGGATTGTTTTAACCTGGATGGGGCAGCTGTGGCTGAGTTGTTAGAGCAGTCGTCCTCCAATGCAAGAGTTGGGGCTTGGAATCCACCAGCAGTCACATGCCTAAGTGTCCATGGGCAAGACACTGAACCCCATGTTTGTGCCCCATTGGTGTATGAATGTGAGCTAAAGCTCGGATTTGTCTCTTTAGAATGATTTGTTCTTTGTAATCTAGTAGAGTGCTGTATGAATGGGTAAATGAGGACATGTAGTGCTTTACACTACTATAAACAATGTAAAGCACTTTGAGTATCAATTAGATAGAAAGGTGCTATATAAGTACAGTACAGTCCATTTACCATTACAAGTGTGGATCATTGTAACCTGGGTTAAAAGTGGGCATCATGGCAGGCAGTGAAGTCTTCGTCTTCAACCATCGACAGAGGCCTCATGTCAGTGACGTTCATGTAAGGATCTTTCAGTCTCTGCTGCTTGCTGTGGTGTGCATGATGTCTGTCCATCATGAAGGCTGTCATTGTTGTTTTCTGGAATGAGAGAGAGTTTATATGTATTATATCATAATTTACAGTAACTCAAGAAATGCCTTGTTTCACTTGGTTAAACACACAAGCACACACACACACACACACACACACACACACACACACACACACACACACACACACACACACAAATATAAAATACTAATTACACACACTTGAGTAGATGAATAAATTACTGTAATTCCTGTTTAAATGCAATTCATCCTTCCATACAATGCAGTGACTTCAGACTTTGCCAGCAAATTAAAAGTTGAAGCTAAATCATTAAATTATCACCATCTTTGTGTTAGATTTATTTATAAAACACATTTAAACACTGCTTGTATCGTTACATTAAAAATAAAAACACACACATTCTCTGTCACAGCTAAGAAACAAGCAGCTTCAGCTGCCAGAGACACTGGCATCACGTTTTCTCTCTTTGAAACAGAACAAATATGTTTTGACTTGTACCTGCTGATCTTCCTTCATTCACATCGTGGTGAAGCCCGTCATGTTTACATTTCATCTGCGTGGTTATCTCGTGTCGCGTCGTCACTTTTCAAAGCTTTTTCATCTTTATGAAGCGTCGAACTCCCACACGTTGTAGGACTTATTTACAGTTTTCTCTGCGTCGCGTCGGTCATTTGTAAAATAGACTTTGAAAACAGTCTCTGCTGTTTCCTCCTCCCTCCTCGCTCAGTTCAGAAGCCACACACACGCGCAGGCGCAGCACGCTGACGCTGCAGTTTTTTTTTTTTTTTTCAAACTTTATTCAGTCAGGCTCAGCCAGCTTTGACAAAGCTTTACCGGTGAACAAAACAGCTCCGCGGCGCCGTGAAAGATGCATAATCGCGCGACACAACGAATCGATGATGAAATTCGTTGCCAAACTTGGCATGAGTCATCCCTGTTGGATGCCCGACAATCCTCTGTGGTCATGTTGTGACGTCATCGAAGCCCCGCCCCATCAAGTCAAAGTCAAAGTCAACTTTATTGTCAAAACTGCAATATGTACAGGACATACACAAGATTGAAATTGCATTTCTCTCTCAGTCCCTCGGTGCAACAGTAACCATTTAAATACTAAACACTAAACAATTAATAAACAAGCATAAAATGAAATAATAAAAGTTTAGTACTGTCCTGAGTTTTTTGCATAGTAGTTTTTCATAGTAGTATAAAAGTATAAAAAGTTTTACCAACACCAAAAACACCAACATTTAATAAACATAATCATAAAATGAAATGGAGAACAGGAAGTTACTTTTTTTATTGGAAGGCTACCTCTCTGACACCCTTGAACTAATCAGGATGATCCTTGGTTAGAAGACGTATAACAAGTTGCTCTGACTTACTTTAAAGCGCTAAAATTTTCAATGAAGGATGTGGGCGTGGCGGCGTGACCATGTCAGAAATGACGCCGTCGCCATACGTTTGGCTCTAAATTCCACAGAATTGACCTTTCGCAGAAGCCCCGCCCCCTTAGTTACTGTTGCTACGCCCGTCAAGCTTTCTGTAGCCGGTGAGTGTTAGCGCGTCATGACGGGGATAGCTTGTATACCAGTGCGTGTTAGTGACTCATTTTGGAGCAATACCAGCGCAATATCCTCCAGATCCAGTAAGTCTACTATCACCCATAAGTCAGCGAAGAAATACTGTATATTTTTAAGCGTTTATTTAGCTAAATTTAAAGAAAGAAAGCTCCGGTTTGACCCGCCTGGCGCCTGCATAAAAATCAGCGAACTTTTTTTTTAAAAGTCCAGCTGATTTGAACATTTCGTTAAACTCAGGAGTACGTCTACTATCACCCATAAGTCAGCGAAGAAATACTGTATATTTTTAAGCGTTTATTTAGCTAAATTTAAAGAAAGAAAGCTCCGGTTTGACCCGCCTGGCGCCTGCATAAAAATCAGCGAACTTTTTTTTTTAAAATCCAGCTGATTTGAACATTTCGTTAAACTCAGGAGTACGTCTACTATCACCCATAAGTCAGCGAAGAAATACTGTATATTTTTAAGCGTTTATTTAGCTAAATTTAAAGAAAGACGCTCATGTTTGTCTTACCTTTGAGCATACATACGAATGCTTGTTTATCTTCGAGACATTAAGCTGGGAGTGAGGCCTTCCACACTGTTTTATCCATTGTTGACACCGTTCCAGTTGTGTTTTCGGCTTTGGGAAGGGAAAAAACAAGACTCCACCAGACAAACTCTTGGGATACCTGCTGTCTGATTTACACAATCCATAGGCGCATCGCTTCACCATCTTGTAGAATGTCGGACCTAGCTTACATAGCCGGAGATGCTAGTGACGTGTGATTGGACAATGGCCGGTTGGGGGCGGGGTTTTGCGAAAGGTCAGTTGAACCGAAGTGCACCAAAATCACTACGATCAATCATTATCCACCTCTTTAACAGGCTTCCATGATAAGTGGCCAATACCCTCCACAGCACCCCCTATATTATTACTAGGGGTGCACCGATTTCAATTTTCTGACCGATCACCGATTTTTAGAAAGTGACCTGCCAATTCAGATTTTGGCCGATACCGATTTTCAGGTGTTAAAAGGTCAAAATGCACCTTAAATTTTCCAATCTTACTTTATTGTAAACGAAGTTTAACCATAAAAAAAATCAGTTCTTTTTACTCTTTCACTTGTTACATTTTAAAAAACAAAACAAAAAAAGATAATGCAGCATGTGTAACATTTTCAAGTCAGTGGGTAATAAGAATTAACACTCGCACAGGTAAGTTTGTCCTCACAGACTTATTCCAGTCACTTTTTCATTAGTGGCAGGTTTTTCTTGATGAACAAAAGCATTTCTGCTTTGTCACCAGACAGGCGACTTCTTTTCTCATCTACTACATGTCCAGCCAAGCTAAACAGGCACTCACTTTCAATGCTTGTGCATGGGGCAGAGAGATTCGGGCAAGTAGAGCAAGATGAGGGAAACAATTTTCATTGATCCTCCAGTAGACTAATGGTGCCTCTTTTCCACCGCTCGGCTCGGCTCGGGTTGGATCGGCTCAGGTCGGCTCAGTTCGGGTCGGGTCACATCTATGTTCTGTTTCCACAGCTTTTTTGTACCCCTTCTGTGGGCGGGGTCCAGAATCCTACTCGTCTTACCACATGGTGGCAGTAGTGTTCCTCAAGCTATTTACTACAGTACTAGCCACCACTAGAAGAAGAACACAATAAAGACTTTGTTTCACATATTATCAATTCTATCAAAAACCACAAAGCTGATATTTTTCAAAAAAATCTAGTGTGATCACAACATGTTCATATACGAAATGTATCCTGTTGGAGTTATTTGAAATAAAATTCAATGTTTTATAGACATAAATGTGTCAACCTACGTCCATTATTTTCTACTTTGTTTCACATATTATCAATTCTATCAAAAACCACAAAGCTGATATTTTTCAAAAAAATCTAGTGTGATCACATCATGTTCATATACGAAATGTATCCTGTTGGAGTTATTTGAAATAAAATTCAATGTTTTATAGACATAAATGTGTCAACCTACGTCCATTATTTTCTACTTTGTTTCACATATTATCAATTCTATCAAAAACCACAAAGCTGATATTTTTCAAAAAAATCTAGTGTGATCACATCATGTTCATATACGAAATGTATCCTGTTGGAGTTATTTGAAATAAAATTCAATGTTTTATAGACATAAATGTGTCAACCTACGTCCATTATTTTCTACTTTGTTTCACATATTATCAATTCTATCAAAAACCACAAAGCTGATATTTTTCAAAAAAATCTAGTGTGATCACAACATATTCATACACGAAATGTATCCTGTTGGAGTTATTTGAAATAAAATTCGAATTTTTATAATTTATTTTCGTTGTGCAAACACAGGTTTTGGAAAAAGTCAAAGCGAAACTACTTTAAATGCAGCACATTTGACCATACGTGACAATATTAAAGCGTGGTTAAGCTCAGGAGCCCTCGTACTATTAAAGTCAGCTATGAAATATATTTTATATCTGTTCATTGAGCTACATTTAAAGACATAAAGCCGCCCGCGCGCCGCGTGTTACTCGTGGCGAAACTACTTTTTAAAATCGTGCAGTTTTGAGCAGTACGTGATTTTATTAAGGACACGTTCAGCTGAAGACCCATCTTTGCTATAAATTTAAAAAATAACAATTGTTTTTACCGTGTTATTCATGTAAAAGTCCTGCCGTGGTAGCTTCCCTCGCTTCCGTAAAAACAGCTCTCGTCTCCTCCTCCCTCCTTCCGGAGCGGGTGAGCTCGCTTCAGTACACCTCTGAAAGCAGCCCGAAAATCTCAGGAAATCTCGCGCGGCTCCGCTCGGAATAGCCGGTGGGAAAGGATGAAAGGGGGTCTCTGCGACGCACATATGACGTAACATCCGACCCGAGCCGACCGGTGGAAAAGGGGCATAATGGGTCCTGGCCCCTTTTGACAGGAACATCCGATAGGTAGTTCTGTACCTGCATAGCTGAAGGGCTGGCCAGCTGTTGCTCCTTTTCAATGTTCTCCTTTAAGATTTCATCTTGAACTGCAAACAGTAGACTACACCTTTTTGCTGCAGATTCATCGATGTCAGGAGGTCCCACTTCAGAGAATGTTCCTGCAGCAGGTGTGCATCTGGTCCCCCCCTCTGCTGAGAAGTAGTGATTCTTGTACCTTGTTTTGCATAAACAAAGAAAGATGGGTCAATCATTGCGTTTTGTATACATTAAAAGTTTTTTTTAATTGCAAGTAAATAAAGAAATGCATATGAATGCATTTCTTTATTTACATGCAATTAAAAAAACATTTAAATTAAATTTAAAATAAACATTTCTTGATTATTGAAATTTTCAATCAAGAAATGTTTATTTTAAATTTAATTTAAATGTTTCTTGAAATATAGTAGTATGCTAAAAGTAATTGTAACTAAAATAGAATATTCACAGTTATTTACCTTGGATCCAGAATAGTGGCCAAGCTGTACAGGGGCTCATCATGCTCAAAGTTGATGAATCTTTTCACAACAGCCTCCAGCAACGTAGCTTTGGCTTTACCCACACCACGGTCTGTGCTTGAGTACTTGATGACGTTCGAATTGTTCGTCAATCCACTGTGCAGTAAAACTTAACATGGACATTAAACTTACATCAGAAGTCCAGATGTCTGTTGTAAAGCTGAGTGTATTTGGATTAGCTTTTAGCAGGCTGCGGGTGTCTCTCAAAGCTTGGCTGAACTCCGGTAACGAAACATCAGAAAAATATATTCGCCTCGGCATATTATTATCGTAGGTTCACGTGCTGCATTAAGCTTCTAAAACTTTTGTCCTCAACGATTGAAAAGGGCTGGTCGTTTAATGCCATGAACTCCATCACTTTCCTCGTGGTAGCTTTGCTCTTTTCGTTGCTCATAAAAGTTAACAGCGACACACCGACTGGCTCTTTGATAGCGCTAGCATTAGCATTAGCCTTAGCTTGGTTGCTCACTTCAAACGTTGCACACTTGGCTGCGTGGCGATTTCTTATTATGGCAAACAAGGCTTGTTGTATTAAAGGTTTTTGTTGTGGCTCCACCACGACTTACTTCAGCTTTACACAAATTGCGATCTTTTGCTCATTTTAAAATAGTAGAACTTCCAAACAGACAACATGGCTGCTCCGAGTGGCCTGTGTTGACTGTTTAACGCGCATGTGCAGACGTGGCCAGGTGCGCGGGTCTGAGTCAGCCCCCCGCCCCCACCTCCTCTCACAGCAGAGAAAAAGGGACAGCGGCTGATTTTCAGAGGCATGTGCGATCGGTGGATAAAATCGGCTTCTCATTTAACGATCGGCCGATCGCCGATTTCCCCCCTAATTATTACTACAGTTATATCTCAGTGATACATTATCCGATCTGCACAAGATTTATTGTGCTTCATCAGTGAGCACTTCTACACACATTGATGTTGTGGTTTAACATATGACTCCAGAGCGTCCCTTAGATGATTCAAACTGTTATATCTCAGTTATACATGATCCAATCTGAACCAGATTTTTTGTGCATCATCAGTGAGCCCTTGTGGACACATTGATATGGTGGGTTAACATTTGACTCAAGTGCGCCACTTATATTATCCAAACTGTTATATCTCAGTGACATATCGTCCTATGTGTACCAGATTTATTGTGCGTCATCAGGGAACAGTTCTAAACGCATTGATATTGTTGTGTAAATTTTGACTCCAGTGCGCCCTCTACATTATTTCTATAGTTCTATCTCATTGACACATCCGATCTGCACGAGATTTAATAATAATAATAATAATAATGTGTTTGTCTGTCATCTGCGTATGTTTCCCATACACAGACGAAATTCGTCTCTGCATTTAACCCAACCACCCCAGGTGGTGCAGTGAGCAGCCAGAGGGCGCTCGGGGAGCTGGAGAATTAGGTGTGCACTCATAGACACCCCAGGATGTGTAGTGGCCGGGACGCGAACCCGCGTCCTTCGGGTCCCAAGTCAAACGCCCTAACCACTACACCATTTACTGTATTGTGCTTCATCAGTGAGCACTTCTACACATATTGATATTGGCTGCGTCTCAATTCAGGGGCTGCGTCCTCATGAGGACCCAGCCTAGCTGGGCCGAGTAGGCCACGCACTCACAAGGCCGGGTGGGCTGAGCGAAACTGCTGAAATGGGACGGTCTAGCCTTCAGGAGAGCCGGCATTGAAGTGGGTGGGGCGTTCTCTTGAAGTGGGTGGGAAGTTCTTGTGTGCGCACTTGGTGTGTGTGGAAAGAGAAGGGACGCCGCTAAAATATATTAGTTAGCTGAATACATGTATATATATTAGTGTTTCTGAGTTTACTGTTTGTTAAGAACTGATTACAAATCAGCTTATGGGGGGCGATCTGTTAAAACCCAGAGTGGACCTATGAAGAGCAAGTTGCCCAGTAGCTCAAATGGTAAAGCATCCTGCGATTGGCGCAGAGATACTTTTCTCGAAGCTGGTTCGAATCTCACTCGGTACGGTTAAAACTTATTTTACGTTTGTCTTTTATTGGATAAAAAAATGAGGACTGAGATTAAAAGGAAGGAGTTTGTGAAACTCCTTCTTTTTTTTTATCCAATAAAAGACAAACGTAAAATAAGTTTTAACCGTACCGAGTGAGATTCGAACCAGCTTCGAGAAAAAGCTCTCTGCGCCAACCGCAGGATGCTTTACCATTTGAGCTACTGGGCAACTTGCTTTTCATAGGTCCACTCTGGGTTTTAACAGATTGCCCCTCAGAAAATCCTTGATACGCACGTGTAAAATAATCTGATTTGTAATCAGTTCTTCAAAAACAGTAAACTCAGAAACACTAATATATATTCAGCTAACACGTTTTTTTTAGTCGTTTCTGTAGTTAAATTTTAATGAGATATATTCGCGCTGAGGTTGTTTGAGATGACTAAATAAAGGTTGAATGAATATTCGCGCTGAGGTTGTTGTCAGAACGAGCTGATGACTCAACAACTCGCAGCAGCCCCACCCCCCCGCGAAATCTCTGCTGGCGCTATGAATTCTGGGATAGCCTCCGTCTTGAAGGTTCCACGGATGCATCCTTCGATTTCGGCAGGAAGTAGGCCGCATTCCTCGGCCGCATGAGGAGGAGTCTTCGAATTGGGACAGTCCTCCGCGCGGGGCAATGACGTATGCGGCCGACAAATGCGCACTCATGAGGACCCAGCCCCTGAATTGAGACACAGCCATAGTGGTTTAACATATGACTCCAGAGCGCCCCCAAGATTATTCAAACTGTTAGATATCAGTGATACATCATCCGATCTGTACCAGATTTATTGTACGTCATCAGTAAGCACTTCTACACACATTTTCTGTTGTTATTTACCTTTTGACTCCAGTGCGCCCCCTACATAATTCAAACTGTTATATGTTAAAGATGGGCTATCTGATCTGTTCCAGATTAATTGTGCATCGTCTGTGGGCACTTTTAAACACATTGATGTGGTTGTTTAACATTTGACTCCAGTGCGCCTCCTACATTATTTCTATAGTTATATCTCAGTGATACATTATTCGATCTGCACGAGATTTATTGTGCTTCATCAGTGAGCACTTCTACACACATTGATATTGTGGTTTAACATATGACTCCAGAGTGCCCCCTAGATGATTCAAACTGTTAGATCTCAGTGATACATCATCTGATCAGTACCAGATTTATTGTGCTTCATCAAGGAGCAGTTCTAAACGCATTGATATTGTTGTGTAAAATTTGACTCCATTGCACCCTCTACATTTTTTCTATACCTGTAGTTATATCTCAGTTATACATGATCCAATCTGAACCAGATTTTTTGTGCATCATCAGTGATCCCTTGTGGACACATTGATATGGTGGGCTAACATTTTACTCAAGTGCGCCCCCTAGATTATTCAAACTGTTAGATCTCTGTGACATATCATCCAATGTACTGTATACCAGATTTATTGTATGTCATCAGGGAGCAGTTCTAAACGCATTGATATTGTTGTGTAAATTTTGACTTCAGTGCACCCCTTACATAATTCAAACTGTTATATGTCAATAGGGATGCAGGAAAAAAAATCGATTTTTTAAAAAAATCTAGATTCTTAGTCCTGGCGATTCAGAATCAATTCTAAATGCTCCAAAATTGATTTAAAACATGTTTAATTTTACCCTGATGTATGCTCAATAATCCAGGTAGAAATTTCTAAAAATAAAAATAAAAAAAAAAGCTAAAGGTTGGTTTATACATCTTGTCTTACGTCTTTTACCCCCCGTTGAGTGAAAAAAGTTGCGCAACTTCTGGCTGCACTCCCGCTGCGATGCCCCGGTGACAGCTCGTCTTGTACATGGCCCCCAAGCAGAACTCCGAGACGCCGCCGATGCGGCTCGGAGCGTGTGATTGTTTCAAAGTTTGTGGTCGTTTTTTGTTTTTGCTTTGACAGACATTGATAGTTTTGAAGAGAAACTTGTCTGTGCGCACGCGCACACGCAAACCGTGCGTCTCTGCACTTTGCGCATTGCACCCAACACACACACACATACCAATACATATATATTTATTTATGAATTTATAATGGATTTAATATAATCATACCTGCAAACTAGTCACCTTTCGGCGAAAATCGCCGTTTTCAAACAAAATATATCATTTATGTGATTCGTGTAGATCCGATGAGTTTTTGTTTTTGAGGAAGGGGGGGTCAGACCCGTGACTGCATCAGAATGCATCATTTCCCACTGACTGGATTTCAAGACACAGTGAGACATCTTGTCGACAATAAAACATCTTTGTTGGAGCGCGAGATTTACCCAATCAGTCTCAAGACAGACTATAGTGGGCGGGACATCTATGGCCGCAGCCAAGTAAGCGCGAGTTCAGGGCTCTGGTTCAACAGAGTGAGTGGGGAGGCGAAAACAGATTAGAGGCGGTGTTTTACAAATGACTGACGCAGAGCCAAGTCCTCTAGTGTGGGAGCTCCACCACGCTTCATTTTAAAAAAAAAAACTGCGCGAGCACGACATGTGCTTTGAAAAGTGACGACACTACACAGGAGAACCAACGTAAACATGACCGAGTCGTAAACTAACATCAGCAGTAAGTCTCTTCATTAAACCATTTGTTCCGTTTCAAAGTGAGAAAACATGTCAGTCTCTGCTCTGTTTTGAATGCCTCTTTTTATTTTTTGACTATCATCTTTTTAGTGTCCTAATTATATTGGGATATGTTAATAAATGTATTTTTTCCTAAAGTCAAAAGTCGTTAAAGAGCAAATTTTTCTTTATGCTGTAGATGAGAAAGAGCCCAGGTAACACACATTGTCTGGAAAGTAAAATAGTTCAAATCAGTGATGCTGTTCTGAGTCTATCACTAAATCAGAAAACTGTAAAAAGCCCCTCCTAAATTTACTGTTGGTTATTAAAAGACTGTGGGGCTTCAGTTTCTCTGAATCACCTGTAAGTGTCGCCAAAGGAACAAGAACCACAGAAACGTGCGTACGCCAGCCATGGGGCTGGCGTGGATATGTACCTGGATGCGCACATATTCACGTTCAGTTCAGTTTTGATACATACGGAGTTATGCGTGGATAGTGACGTACGCAAGGATTTTGTGCGCACGCACGGTTGATACATGAGGCCCCAGGTGAGCTTGAAATGACTCTGTGATGTGAAGGTTTACAAAACAGAGTTCAAATTGTTTATTGTTTGTTTGTTTATTGTTTAATGAAATTCTATCACTGCTGTTCATTGTTCTTTAGTTTTAGCAGGTCGCTTTCGTAAAT
>JBBPBX010058395.1:7678-22119 GCA_038048925.1 Garcialebias charrua
ACAAAGTATCAAAAAACTAGCAAAACATTATAAGGTATATGTATAAAATCAAAGACAGGAACAAATCTGCATTGGTTTTTGCCAGGATTCCAACAGATTCTGAAAACCATTTAGAGAAGTCAAGGTCGAATATTTTATTCACAAGCTAAATATTTAGTTTACAAACTAAATACTTAACATGCAAGTTAAATATTTAGTTAACAAGCTAAATATTTAGCTCCACGCTAAATATTTAGTTTAGAAACTACATGTAAATGTTTATGTGCTAGATAAATTCTTAACTTACAAACTAAATATTTAATTTCTAAGCTAAACATTTAATTCCTAAACTAAATATTTAATTTGCTAACTAAATATTTAGCTCAGATCTAAATATTTATTTTCCAAACTAAACATCTTATTTCCAAACTAAATTTTTAAGTTGCTAACTAAATATTTAGTTCGGACCTAAATATTTATTTTCCAAAGTAAATATTTAATTTCCTAAATGAATATTTAATTTGCTAACTATATATTTCACTTGCAAGTTAAATGTTTATTTTGCAAATTAAACATTTGGCTTGGACATAAACATTTAGTTTGTAAACTAAATATTTAGTGTGGAGCTAAATATTTAGTATGTAAACTAAATATTCAGTGTAGAGCTAAATATTTAATTTGTTAACTAAATATTTAGTGTAGAGCTAAACATTTAGTTTGTAATTGAAACATTTAGCTTGGACATAAACATTTAGTTTGTAAATGAAACATTTAGCTTGGACATAAACATTTAGTTTGTAAATGAAACATTTAGCTTGGACATAAACATTTAGTTTGTAAATGAAACATTTAGCTTGGACATAAACATTTAGTTTGTAAATGAAACATTTAGCTTGGACATAAACATTTAGTTTGTAAATGAAACATTTAGCTTGGACATAAACATTTAGTTTGTAAATGAAACATTTAGCTTGGACATAAACATTTAGTTTGTAAATGAAACATTTAGCTTGGACATAAACATTTAGTTTGTAAATGAAACATTTAGCTTGGACATAAACATTTAGTTTGTAAATGAAACATTTAGCTTGGACATAAACATAACCTCCATTGGCTTCCTGTCACCTACAGAATTCAGTACAAAACTGCTCTCATTACCCATCAATGCTTGCACGGCACTTCACCTGACTATCTAAAGGACATTCTTGCACCATATTCATCCACCCGGTCTCTACGATCACAGAACAGTAATTTACTTCATATTCCTCGGACCAAATTGAGGACCATGGGAGACCGAGCATTCTGTGTGGCTGCCCCCCGCCTGTGGAACTCCCTCCCTGACGACCTGAGAGCTCCACAGTCACTGGTTGACTTTAAAAGCAGCATAAAGACCTTTCTTTTTAAGCAAGCCTATTCTGCCTCCACATGATTTTATCTTTGATCTTAGCTGATATCATTATTGATTTTACTTGATTTTATCACTTGTTTTATTTTATTTATTTTTTAAGCAAGCCTATTCTGCCTCCACATGATTTTATCTTTGATCTTAGCTGATATCATTATTGATTTTACTTGATTTTATCACTTGTTTTATTTTATTTATTTTTTAAGCAAGCCTAATCTGCATCCACATGATTTTATCTTTGATCTTAGTCGATATTATTATTGATTTTATTTGATTTTATCACTTGTTTTATTTTGATCTTTGCTTTGTTGCACTTTGTAGCACTTTGAGATTTTTATTAATGAAAAGTGCATTATAAATGGAATTCATTATTATTATTATTATTATTATTATTATTATTTAGTTTGTAAATGAAAGATTTAGCTTGGACATAAACATTTAGTTTGTAAATGAAACATTTAGATTGGACATAAACATTTAGTTTGTAAACTAAATATTTAGTGTGGAGCTAAATATTTAGTATGTAAAATAAATATTCTGTGTGGAGCTAAATATTTAATTTGTAAACTAAATATTTAGTATAGAGCTAAACATTTAGTTTGTAAATGAAACATTTTGCTTGGACATAAACATTTAGTTTGTAAATGAAACATTTAGCTTGGACATAAACATTTAGTTTGTAAATGAAACATTTAGATTGGACATAAACATTTAGATTGTAAATGAAACATTTAGCTTGGACATAAACATTTAGTTTGTAAATTAAACATTTAGCATGGACATAAACATTTAGTTTGTCAATGAAACATTTAGCTTGGACATAAACATTTAGTTTGTAAATGAAACATTTAGCTTGGACATAAACATTTAGTTTGTAAATGAAACATTTAGCTTGGACATAAACATTTAGTTTGTAAATGAAACATTTAGCTTGGACATAAACATTTAGTTTGTAAATGAAACATTTAGCTTGGACATAAACATTTAGTTTGTAAATGAAACATTTAGCTTGGACATAAACATTTAGTTTGTAAATGAAACATTTAGCTTGGACATAAACATTTAGTTTGTAAATGAAACATTTAGCTTGGACATAAACATTTAGTTTGTAAATGAAACATTTAGCTTGGACATAAACATTTAGTTTGTCAATTAAACATTTAGCTTGGACATAAACATTTAGTTTGTCAATGAAACATTTAGCTTGGACATAAACATTTAGTTTGTAAATTAAACATTTAGCTTGGACATAAACATTTAGTTTGTCAATTAAACATTTAGCTTGGACATAAACATTTAGTTTGTAAATGAAACATTTAGCTTGGATATAAACATTTAGTTTGTAAATGAAACATTTAGCTTGGACATAAACATTTAGTTTGTAAATGAAACATTTAGCTTGGACATAAACATTTAGTTTGTCAATGAAACATTTAGCTTGGACATAAACATTTAGTTTGTAAATTAAACATTTAGCTTGGACATAAACATTTAGTTTGTCAATGAAACATTTAGCTTGGACATAAACATTTAGTTTGTAAAAGAAACATTTAGCTTGGACATAAACATTTAGTTTGTAAATGAAACATTTAGCTTGGACATAAACATTTAGTTTGTAAATGAAACATTTAGTTTGGACATAAACATTTAGTTTGTAAATGAAACATTTAGCTTGGATATAAACATTTAGTTTGTAAATGAAACATTTAGCTTGGACATAAATATTTAGTTTCTAAATGAAACATTTAGCTTGGACATACAAACATTTAATTTCTAAGCTAAACATTTAATTTCTAAACTAAATATTTAATTTGCTAACTAAATATTTAGCTCAGATCTAAATATTTATTTTCCAAACTAAACATCTTATTTCCAAACTAAATTTTTAAGTTGCTAACTAAATATTTAGTTCGGACCTAAATATTTATTTTCCAAAGTAAACATTTAATTTCCTAAATAAATATTTAATTTGCTAACTGTATATTTCACTTGCAAGTTAAATATTTATTTTGTAAATGAAACATTTGGCTTGGACATAAATATTTAGTTTGTAAACTAAATATTTAGTGTTGAGCTAAATATTTAGTATGTAAACTAAATATTCAGTGTGGAGCTAAATATTTAATTTGTAAACTAAATATTTAGTGTAGAGCTAAACATTTAGTTTGTAATTGAAACATTTAGCTTGGACATAAACATTTAGTTTGTAAATGAAACATTTAGCTTGGACATAAACATTTAGTTTGTCATTGAAACATTTAGCTTGGACATAAACATTTAGTTTGTAAATGAAACATTTAGCTTGGACATAAACATTTAGTTTGTAAATGAAACATTTAGCTTGGACATAAACATAACCTCCATTGGCTTCCTGTCACCTACAGAATTCAGTACAAAACTGCTCTCATTACCCATCAATGCTTGCACGGCACTTCACCTGACTATCTAAAGGACATTCTTGCACCATATTCATCCACCCGGTCTCTACGATCACAGAACAGTAATTTCCTTCATATTCCTCGGACCAAATTGAGGACCATGGGAGACCGAGCATTCTGTGTGGCTGCCCCCCGCCTGTGGAACTCCCTCCCTGACGACCTGAGAGCTCCACGGTCACTGGTTGACTTTAAAAGCAGCATTCATTCATTCATTCAACCTTTATTTATACAGGCTAGCCTCGTTGAGCCACGGTGACTCATTCACAAGAGGGACCTGTCTCACTCACACCCAGGGTCAATTTAGAGTTACCAATAAGCCTAACATGCATGTTTTTGGANCCTAACCGAGTTTATAAAACAGGTAGCACTGCGTTGATCGGACTGTGTGAGTTGTCGTATCTGAGAAGCAAAAATGAGTGAGAGTAAGAGAAGTGGTTTCCAAAAACGAAAGAGAAAAAGAGAAAAAGAAGAGAAGGAGACGTGTTTATTAAAAAGTATGCCATCTATTCATACATTCTTTGCAAAACGTTTGGAGGAAAATCCGGAGAAGGAAGAAGTCGTTGTGGAGGATGCTGACGGTGAGCAAACTAACATGAGTCCGGAGGAGGAGGCTATTGCTAGCTGCACAACACAACCGCTTGAACCTAGCTGTAGCAGCGCCGCCAGTTCAGATTGGTTTTATCGGGTGTGCGACCCAGCATTGTGGGGGACAGTCGAAAAGGCTCGCGCTGTCCTTATCGATCGTGGAGCTGCCAGTTTTCATAATCGGGTGGCCAGATATCCAGCTTCAACCCGTGATAAAAAAATACATGCAGATGAAAAGGCAGCACAGAGACAAAACATTACAGAATCCTTAAGATAAGGACAAGTCAACAGTGAGTGAGACAAAACCCTGAAAGGCAGGAGCCATGGAAAACAGGAGAGGAGGACAAAAGACAGAGGAGAGGAGGACAAAAGACACAGGAGAGGAGGATGGAGACAGGAGCCATGAGAGACAGGAGAGGAGGACAAAAGGCACAGGAGAGGAGGATGGAGACAGGAGCCATGAGAGACAGGAGAGGAGGACAAAATACAGAGGAGAGGAGGACAAAAGACACAGGAGAGGAAGATGGAGACAGGAGCCATGGGAGACAGGAGAGGAGGACAAAAAACACATGAGAGGAGGATGGAGACAGGAGAGGAGGACAAAAGACACGAGAGGAGGAGAAATGACACAGGAGAGGAGGACAAAAGACACGAGAGGAGGAGAAATGTTACAGGAGAGGAGGAGAGGAGGTACGGAACAGGAGCCATAAAACAAAGATATGTGTGTGCATCTGAAAAAAATAATTTTATGAAAACATCATAATCAATTTATTAAAAACTATTGTTTTTAATGTTAGTATGACAGGTATTATGTAAAAGGAAAAGTATTTTTACTATGCATTTGTTTTTCCATCTGATACTTTAAGGTTTTTGTAAAGTTTACTTAAACGGATTGCACCTGTTTTTAACAAAACAGGAGGAAAAAAGGCAGATGCAAGCATTGGAGAGCTGAGAAGCCAAAGAACTGTACACCATGAGACATCAGAGAAGGAAAGATACAGGAAAGAAAATTTAACAGGTATGAGTGTGTGTTTGTCATTAAGTTATAGAACAGTCTAAATTGTAGTCCTGGCCTGGTGGAAAAGAGATGAAACAGCATGTATTTATGTAAGTAAGCAAGTTACACCACCCTTTGTAGTGTCCTGGTATATAATTGACAATATTTCCAAAAGTCCCTTTAAAGGGGTGGAGGGTTGGGGGGGCCCTTACAGTACATTGTGCCCAGGGGCCTCTGAAGTGATAATNGCCATTTACCCTCCACTGCCATCTCTGACTTGTCCGGCCCCTCCGCTCAGCCAGTGATGCCTGTCCGTCATGTGGTCTCTGATGCAACTCAACCTCCAGCTGCACCACCTAAAGACACAACTAGTGCCTTATACAACACTGACACAAACACGAACTGGGCAAGAGCCACGCTGTACAAACGCAAGCTCAAGCTGGACCTCACACAAGTGGGGGCCAAAGTGTCCAGGGTGCAGAAGTTGCCTGTCTGTCAGCTATGTAGCCAACCCACACAGGGCCACAAGAAATACAAAAAAAAAAAAGACATTCTGTCCTGTGAAGATGATGTCGCCATCAAAACGTTTGGATCAGACAGTTTTTCAAAGTTACGAACATTTCACCACTGCTGTTGACGCTTTACGCTGACTCTGAGATGTCCATACCCTCTAAAATATAATTGTAAATAGTAATTTTTTATACAATTTTTTTTAATTTTATAACAGTTTTATACAGTTCTAATGTATATTTTTTTTTAAGTGAACCTTTTCCTTTCAAGCTGTTCTAATTGTATTGTATTCCCACTGTTACAGAAATAGTTTTTTTTCTCTAAATTTCCAGATTCCACGTGCTTTGTTTAATGGAATATTGATTTGTGTTGCTGTGACTGCTTAAGATGTCCAAATACAGACAAATTCAGATTGCAGTATAATGCTTTCAAATAAGCACATGTAAAACTATATCTAATTACTTGGCAGATATTTCAACATCCTTGTGTCTTTAGCATGAACTGACTTTATCCAGCCTCCAAATGACAACAAACATACAAGTTATTCAACTATTTTGCAGTTGGAACATGTGGCAATTAAGGAAAGACAATCTCAGATCAGATTAATTGCATTTTATTATTATTATTATTAACAGTAAGTCCAGTGACACCTTATGTGAAAGTGTGACCCTTGTTTCTCAAAATTATTAAATTATTGTTCATAAGTTAGAAATTGAAACTTTATAGTACCATTTATTTGACATTTTTAACTATTAATTTTGTTTTCAGTCTTCTAATACAACTACTGTAATTGATAAAAACTGACATCTGATGCTATGCAGTGTCATCCAATCACAAATGTCTTGTTTTTCTCATGGTATTCATTGATAAATGTTGACATAGCAAACATGGAATATTAACCAATCACGCTTAGGATCAATTGCACTTCCATAAGGTCAGCACAACCGGAGTGCAATGGCTGAGCCTCACCCTGGGTGAACCACCTTCATGATCATGGTATCTCCCCTGCCAGGTAAGTATGAGTTGTTCAGCTCGCTCACATTCTCCTGCCCTTCTGACTCACGGGAACACGCCGGTGCTCAAACTCTTCACGTTCTCCTTTCAAAACAAGCCGTTTACACAAAGGTTCACACAGATTTTCTGATTTTATTACGTTAGTATGATTCAAATCCTAATTAAATCCTAATTTCCCACAAAGCAATGCGGCATCTGTGCATAAAAGGCAAAGAGCTCACAAACTTCCTTCAATTCGTTCTCCTAAATCCAGACTGAACAGCAGCTGTGACAACACACAACAACACCGTGCTGCTGAAAACTGCAAGATTTACAGCCGACATATTGAGAAATTGATAAAAACTCAACTCACAAGAGACGTTGCTGCTAGCAGCATAGACATTATATATGAGGCAGATTAGCAAGTAAACAACGAAGGAGACGTGAGGAGGTACCAAGATGGCGGACTGAGAGGCTGCGTTTCTGAGAGCTCCGCACAAGACCAACTTTTTGGCAAACTAACTTTACTTATTTCCACCCAATATTCAATGATGGATGTCCAGAAGTTATCCAAGAATACAAAATCCCGGACATCTTTAAACTTAAAGCCTCAATGCAGATGCCAATGGAACATGACTACTCTGAAGCCCAAATGACCGCGCTAACCAAACGTGACCGAGAGGCCTCGAATCCGCCAACTCCGATTAAACAATCAAATGAGCTCGCTTAAATAACTTACGGCTCGTGGGTCTTCCGGAGGGCGCTGAGGGCTCTGACCTCTGTGCTTTTTTGGAGCGGTGGATTCCTGAATCTGTGGGGAGCAACGCGGATGCGGCGCAGGCCTCGGAGGGCCTGCAGGCCAAGGTGAGCCTGGAGTCTGCCTACAGACTGGGCCGGAGGACGGACGGCGCTGTTCGACCCAGAACCCTGCTGATGAGGTTTGTGAATCTTCGTGAGAAGCAAGGGGTCATGAGAGCAGCAAGAACGAAGAAGGATATATATTATAAAGAACAACAGGTCCGCTTTTACCCAGATTTGGCTCCGGGGCTTCAACAACTCCGGAAAAAGCTTGACCCAATTCGAGAACAACTACGTAAACTGGGCATTCGTAATGGAATAATTCATCCTGCAACACTATTGGTGACATTTAAAAATAAAACATTGAAATTCAACTCCTTTGAGGACGCAAGCAAGTTTATAAAAGAAATTGAGGAAGACTCAAAACATGCAAAGCCTTGAGGAAGGGAAAAGAAGAAAGAAAGAAAAAAGGACACGGATGGTATGTAAAAAGATAAGAGAAAAAAAAATAAATAATAATAATAATAATGACAATAATCTGGAATGTAATGTTTTGACATTGACTGGTATACTAGACTTATAGTTTAGTTCTACAGTAAATATGTAAATACGTCTTATCCGTTTATCTCTTTACTGGGCAATGCAGTGAATATATTTGGTTAATTATATAAATATATAAGGGTCTTTGAATAAATAGAAGCTTAAAGTAGAGCATAGGGAATATAAGTTAGTTATTTGAATAGGCTCTAAACATGTCAGGCAGGAGAAGGTGAGACCGATGTTCGGCTCGTTTTCTTTCTATCATTCCGTCAGTTTCTGACGGTTCTATTTTCTGATCAGCTGTCCTCTCGGACTACGACGGCGTAGACCCAGAGGAGAACGTTTCCCACTCTGAGCAGTGTTTCCCCTACCATTATACAGGCGGGGCGCCCCGTCAACGGAACCCCCCCCACACACACACACACACACACACACCCACCCCTCTCACCCCCGTTGAGAAATGTCTGTACTGTATTATTGATGAAGCGGGCGCAAGGCGCAACACAGTCGTGCTAGCAAAACTGCTACTGACGTAACGCTCCTCCCCCTCCAAAACAAACGCGCGTAAAAAAAAAGAAAGAAAGAAAAAAAAGTATGTGCGTTTTCGCTACTTTACATTACTGTACAAAAGGAAATGTCACCCTCAAAAAAATCAGCGAAGCTCCTCAAACACCATGAAAATCATGGAAAAATCACCAAATACCTCAACTCTGCCACAGCAGCAGCAGGTAAAAGTGACGCAGGTCGCACAGAGCCAGAGGAACCGTCAAGAACTGATCGCCACCGGACAAGTGGCTTCGACCAAGCTTGGCTGTCAGAGCAAAAATACTCCCCCTGGCTGTACAAAACTGAACTTGGTATGTCATTTAGTCAAATACCTGTACATGAACTGGATGGATGATGGACAAAATTGAGCACATAATGAAATTATAGGATATTTCTATTTCTTGTTGTAGGAATGTTTTGTCGAATATGCAGACAGCATAAACAGGCAGTTGTGAGAGGAAGCCAGGCCAGGCCATTTGTAGAGCTTCCCTGCCAGTCTTACAGAAAAGACAAACTAGACCGTCATGTGGCATCTGAACATCATAAAAATGCCTGTCAGCGCCATTTAAGTTTGACAACAGGTAAATTAGTTTATTTTATTTTAATTTTATTTATTATTAACATATTTGGCTCTTGAATTCTAATGATGCTTGTCCTGATTCATGCTCAATCATCCAGGTAGATATCTAACAAGGTTAAGTCAGGTTTTCTGGACAGATTCTTCTTGTTGAAAGATGAATGAAAGATCTTTGGATAAAAGATGAAACATTTCAACATAGAAACATCCATCCAGAGGACCTGATGTAACGTTGTTAGACTAATGATGCTTGTTATTTCAGGCAACACTGTCCTGGCATCATTTGAGCCCACAGTTGTCCTGGAGCATGAGGCTGTGGTGGGGGCATTCAAGTGCTTGTATTGGCTGATAAAGCATGAAATAGCCCACCACAACAACTATCCAGCCCTGCTCGAACTAGCAAATCTTTTGGGCTGCAACTATTTTCACAAGCTCAATGTAAGCATTTTAAAATTATTTAATATGAAAATTATATTTAAAACATTAAAACTATTTAATTGTCAAGCAATTTTGACTAGTAACCTTTTTTTTTTAGATTGGCAAAAGCACCAACTACAGGTCACACAGAATAATTGATGAAATGCTGGAAATACTGGCCGCTGTGATCGAAAAGCCAATATTGGGCAATATTTCTCAGTCTAAAGCCATAGGCTTGGAGATTGATGAGAGCACAGATGTATCTGTGTGCAGACAGCTTGACATTCATGTGAGGTAGGTCTACTCCATGTGTAACATTTAATGGATCAATAAAATGACAAATTACAATTAATTAAATGTAAAAATAACTTATATTACTAGATACTTGGACAATGAGGGGAAGGTCCTTTGCCAATTCCTGGATCTGATTTGCCTCACTGACGGGAAAGCAGATTCAATAGTGGGGGCAATAAAGAACATCATTCACACAAAAGGCATCCCTACAAACTCCATCTTTGGCCTTGGTACTGATGGTGCTGCTGTAATGACAGGTATTGTGTTTTGTTTTGTACATTATTAAATTGCTTTGAATATACATATGGTTTAATTAATAAATGTTTTAATAGGAAGAAAAAAATGGAGTTTCAAAACAACTAACTGATGAATGGCCATGGCTCCTAAGTGTCCACTGTGCTGCACATAGGCTAGCTCTAGCCTGTAAGGATGCATCTGAAGAGGTGCCTTACATGGCTACATTCAGAGACCACTTGGAACAGCTGCACCTGTTCTTTAGGAACAGTGCAAACCGCTCCGCTTCTCTGAAAGCTGCAGCAACAGTTCTCGGTGTGTGTGAGCTAAAAGTGAAGGTAAATAAATTAAAATTTAATTTCAATACGTGAAAACTTTACTTGTATTTACTGTATATGTGTACTATAGCAGCTCTGTTGTTTTATCTTTTATTGACTAGCAAGTCAAGGATACACGATGGCTCTCCCAACACGAGGCGGTAAAAAACTTGCTTGTAAACATCACTGCCGTGCTGGGTGTCCTGGCAGAAGAAGTAGAGACCCGAAAATGTCCTTCTGCTAAGGGACTGTATTCATTTCTTGCCACCTATCGCTTCATTGCTGCCCTTCACCTGCAAGCTGATGTGCTTCCTCACCTGGCACGCCTCTCGAAGCTCTTTCAAACAGAAGATGTCATGTTCTTGGCAGTCAAAGAGCAGGTAATCTAAATAACTCATTTAACCACTAACCATGTTTATTTTTCACAAAAATAGGATATCACAACAATTACTCCCTTCACATGAATCATTTTACATTTCACTCTTGGCTTATTTTCCCAGGTCTCTGTCACCCTGGCCTTAATAAAGGGCATAAAAGATTCTGCTGGACATCAACCTGGCTCACATTTAAGTAAGCTGAACCAAAATCTGGAAGACCCTTCAGGACTGGGGGCATTCTGCATCTCAGCTGAACAGGAGAGAGGAAGAAGAGGGGATGATATGAAAAGCAGACAGCAGTACTGGGAAAGATTTCAATCTCAGGTATAATGTTAATAATTATATGGCCTTTGGATGACTATTTAGATACTTCAATTTAAGTTGTTGCACAGTGTTATTTTTACTCAAAATTCACTGACATTTTTCACATGTGTGATCAGGTCATGCGTCCTTATTTGGACAGCCTCATTGCCCAGCTTGAGAGGCGTTTCAGTGAGGTTGAAGTTGTGGCTGCATTTGGAATCCTTGGCCCCCAAGCAGCTTCACTCCCTGAGGAAACTGCACACAGAAAACTGAGAACACTGGTGGAGAAGTTTTCCTCACATGTTGACTTTTGCACAGTCTCTGAAGAGTGGGCTTCTTTCAAGGAGCAAGTAGTCTCAGGTCCATTTAAGGTAACTGACAAAAATGTGACATTTTCATGTTACATCATGTTGTGACTCTACTATGTTGATAATATTTTGAACTTTTTCAGAGCAAGACACAGTTGACCATACTCTCTCTGTTGTCCTCAAAGTTTGAGGAGTTTGGTGTCCTCTACCCAACTTTGAGCCTGCTGGCTTCCATTGCCCTGACAGTCCCAGTTAGCAGTGTAAACTGTGAGAGAGATTTCTCCACTATGAACAGGGTAATTAAAACTTTCCAATAATTTTTTTTAATTAATCTATCACTTTTTAAGCCTAATAGTTAATGTTTTTGCAGGTCAAGACAAACATCCGCAATAGGCTCCAAGGAGACCATCTTGCAGCCTGCATGCGGCTGTCAATAAATGGACCAGATGTTTGTGACTTCCCTTATCAAGATGCTCTTGAAATGTTCTTTGAGAAGCCACGGAAGATACACTGCAGTGATAAAAGCTGCACACTTTGTAAATAAATTGTAGTTATGTTGCTGTTGTTCTTTTCGTTGTCAAAGCCAATGTTATATGTAGCTAGCTTGTTATTTAAGTGTAAAAATGCATTGATCTCAATAAAAAAAGTTTCTGAAACTAATTTGTAGCTCATAACAAGCACTAAACAATGAAATGGACATCCCCCCCGGGTCGAGTAAAAAAAATTTTTTTAGCACCCCGCCAAGGGAGATGATCTAGGGGAAACACTGCTGAGGTAAATGGAACCGAACAGACGGGCCTTCTGGATGCTTTTAGTAGTAAATGAAGGGCTTTTCGGATCTGTCTAATCGCTGGTAAACTTCTTCATCCTGGCTTGTTTCTTCTGTCAGGGAGGGGAGGATGAGAAGGAGGGTAGTGAAGAAGAACATCCAGCTGCAGCAGCCAGCAAACCCAAACCTCCAGCTGCAGATGACCCCGCCACACGAGGAGGAGGAGGTGGTGGTGGAGGAGGTGGAAGAGGAGGAAGAGGTGGAGGAGGAAGAGGTGGTGGCTGAGGCAGGAGACAAGGCTGAGGGGAAGGCAGGAGGACGCAGTAAAGAGGAGAAAAGAGACCAACTGCTTACATCTTTTAATTTCCTGCTGGTTCTGGCTATGGGGCCGATCCTTCAGCTGATGACCCGTTTTCCTCCAGCTTCTTACCTCGGATTTGACCGAGGTGACGGACAGTGAGGCTGTCGGAGGATCATTGACCAGTTTGTGTTCTATGGGTTTTACCAGGTTGACAGTAGGGGTGGGCGATGTGGCTCAAAAATTATATCGTGATATTTCAGAGCAATATCACGATAACGATAAATTTGCGATATAACTAGTGCTGGGCCTGGGCGGCACGTTAACTCATTGTCGCGCCAACAATTTTTAAAACGCTTGTTAATGCAGTTAGGGTTTTTCCCACCTTGAGACTTGATTTTACTTCATTTTTATTGGTATTGATTTTACATGTTTAACTTGTCATTTAATTGTATTTTAAATTGAGTTTTTAGTTCACTGTGTGACTTGTGTGATGCCCACTGGTGTGTGCTCACAAAAGTGGAAAAACAAACAAACAAACATGCATTTCTTTAAATGTTTATGGGGTTCTGATAAGAAGATATTTTATTTGTTGTTAACAGGGGTTAGTGACGAGGGGTGTAATAACGGTGTTTCACCAGCAGGTGGCGCATGGGGACTTTGAGCTGCCTGTTGCTCTGCCGTTTCTCATAAGCTGAGAGAAACTGGAGTAACACAGACTGCGTCTCCCATGTGCTCATTTACATGCTGTTTTTCCAGTGTGTGTTAGGGCCAGTTTACACGGCGCGTATTTTGAGTGTAACCGCTACTTTCTCTTTGCGACTTTGCTTATCGCCTACACGACGCTGCTGGCCCCCCTCGATGACACCGATACTTTTCTGACCCTGCTCTCAAGGTGGAAGTTTTTCGCTGACCCCCCGTTGATAATGTAAACATCTCCCGTGGAGCTTTTGTTTGAACACATGCACGCAGCACGCACGCGCAGACAGCCGGCATTTTAACAATGGCGGTGGACTGGACAGTGGACACACGCACCACTTTCTGAACTATAGCTGATGGAATATATTTTGATTCTCATATTTAATTATTCTACACCTTACCTGCATCTGTGTTGGAAGAGAGCCAGCTGCCTGGATCCAGTTGTCTGTTAACGAGGCAGTCGGACATTTCACGTGTCACGCTGCACTATAACATACTAAATGTGCTATATATTAACAGTTTAACAATAATAAACAGTATTTATGTTAGCGTGGGAGATATTTACATTTATCTGAGCTAAATGAAGCTATCTGGACTTTTATCTGAGCTAAATGAAGCTATCTGGACTCGTCATGCCTAACTGCATGTTGAAAATGAAGACACCAGGTTGATTTTTTATTTATTTGTTTATTCAACACCACAAACTCATGTCACAAACACTGAGAATTAAATTGAACACTTTTAAAAACACGTTAACCGAACTTTAATGAACTGGACTCTGTTGTTCATCCTGGTGGAAACTGGACCCAGATCCGAACCGCCGGTCCGCTTCGTGGAACAGCTTCGACCTCGCAGGAAAAAAATAAAAATAAAACCTCAGTTGGTTGTTCTGTGATCGAACTAAACACAAGGAAACATTATTAAGAACATGGTTTACCTTGTAGCGCTGCTGTAAATCAGCTGATTCTCACGGACTAAAGTCAGACATGTTGACTCGGTTCCGGTCCAGTCAGCAACTGGTGCGCAGATGAAACGGTCCCACTTGGTGTCAGATCTG
>JBBPBX010058396.1:0-22117 GCA_038048925.1 Garcialebias charrua
TTTCTCTGTTTCTTAAGGGATGCTCAAATTTAACTGAACATATCACTCATATGAAAGAACTGGACTTGCCATCTAATATGAGGAGCATAATCTTAAAACTTCCCTATAAAATGAGAGAGAGCTGGAGAAATGTAGCCTGTTACCTGCAGGAAAGCAGGGGTCAGAGGGCATCATTCACTGATCTTGTTGTTTTTATTGAAAGACAAGTAAAAGTTGTATCAGATCCACTGTTTGGTAACATCACGGACTATCAACAGCTCAACTCCAAAAGCCTCAGCTTTACCAAACAAAGAAAGGAGAGTAGCTTTGCTACAAATGTTGTTGCAGTGAAGAATGAATGTCCATCTGAAGACGAGAGCAAGTCTTCAAAATTTCAAAGCTGTCTATATTGTCTCCTAAGTAATCATACCGTTGACAAGTGCTTCAAGTTTAAAGACAAGTCACATAAAGATAAAGTAAACTTTATCAAAGAAAAGGGCATGTGCTTTGGTTGCTTAAAGGTGGGCCATGTAAGCAGAGAATGCAGAGGTCGTTTGATCTGTTCTGTTTGTCATCAGCAGCATCCCAGTGTCCTGCACATCGACAAGGAAAGTACAGGAGTTTTCTCTGGACATCCACAGAATCCTCTGAGTACCACCTCCACAATGACTCAGACCTGTAGCCATGTCAGGGTCTGTGATGAAGATAACTCAAACCTTTCTATCGTTGCAGTTCAAGTCAGGAGTCCAAAAACCAACACCATTGTGCAGACATATGCCTTTTTGGACCCGGGCAGCACAGGAACATTCTGCACTGAAAGCTTGGCCCGAAAGCTGCAACTGAAAGGTAAAAGAACAAATGTCCAGCTGCAAACAATGGGACATAAAGACATTGTGAGTACAAACATCATATCTGGACTCCAAGTAGCAGCACTTGATAAAAATGATTTTATTGAACTTCCAGACGTTATGACACAGAAATTAATGCCTGTTTCAAAGAGAAATGTTCCACAACAGGAGGACATTGACAAGTGGCCGTATCTGCAAAGCATCAAGCTCCACAACATAGATGCTGATGTAGATCTGCTCATTGGCACCGACGCACCTAAAGTAATGGAGCCGTGGGAGCTGATCAACAGTCAGAATGAAGGTCCATATGCAGCTTGGACCAGACTCGGATGGGTCATTAATGGTCCACTTCGGGGTGAAAGGAACAAAACAGGCTGCCATTCTTTTGCCACAAACAGGATTTCTGTTAAACATCTGGAGACAATGCCGATTGAACAACACAATCATGATTTAAATGAAAATTCCATCCTGCCCCTGAACCTTTGTGTTGCAGAACAACATCTTCAAAGTCTGACGAGAAAGTTTGACAAGAGCAATACTTTCAAGAAAGATAATCCAGCAGATGAATCATCAAGAGGAATGAAAGCAGGAGACTTTTTGGAGCACAGCAAATGGATTGATGGACGCGAGTATCTGTGTGGTTCTCAAGTTAAATGGCCTAAGCTGGAGGAAACAATCAACACGCTGCGATATGCCGACAGAGCTCGCATTAAAAACAAACCGGTTGTTAACATCGACCCCAAAACAGCTGAAATGAATACTGAAACAGCAGGTTCAGGAGCTGCAAGTGATGCTGCTGCATGCCCGAGGAGGAGTAGCTCCCGTCCTCTCCGGGGCAGAGTCAGTTGAGAGCGCAGCCAAGCTGTTGGAAAAGAACCGCACTCTGGAGGACGAGAACAACAAGCTGAGCAGAGAGCTGAGCGAGGCAGCTGGAAAGACGGCCTTCATGTTCGAGAGGATCATCGCGACTGAACAAGTAGGAGCCAAGATGGTCTAGTGGCAGGGCTTTTGACTACGGATCCGAAGGTCGCGGGTTCGCGCCCCGGCCACTACCCAGCTTGGGGTGTCTATGAGTACACACCTATTTCTCCAGCTCCCCGGGCGCTTTCGGGCTGCTCACTGCACCACCTGGTAGGTGGTTGGGTTAAATGCAGAGACGAATTTCGTCTGTGTATGGGAACATACGCAGATGACAGGAATAGACATTATTATTATTATTATTAAATGAGAAACTGAAGAGCAAACTGGAACAGCTTGGGCACCACGCAGCATGTACAGTTGATCTGCAGAAAGTCCTGCAGACGCTGGAGGACAAGGAACTGAAGGAGAACATGGAGGTGCTGAAGAACCTACAAGACCTCATCTTGGAGCTCAAGGATGAGAGTGCAGGCATCTCAGCCTCCATCGACGCCATGGTGGCAGGAGAAGAAGCTTCAAGAAGTGACGATACAAACTCCCCCGCTGAGTCTCAATCGGATTCTCCAGAGAACTTCACGGCCCATCATGCACTGCGGCAGGCTCAGCTCTCCAAAGAACTGATTGAGCTCAACAAAGTGTTGAGTTTGAAAGGAAGCCTACATGAAAATATGTGTGCGAATGACAGTCAGCCGGAGCCGATGCACCAGATAATTACCCAAGCTCTTCAGTCATCAGTGGATTCCCTGCAGAAGGAGAAAGAGGAACTAATTTTAGCTCTTCAGTCAGCAAAAAAAAAAAAACACCAACCAGGCCAAGCTCAGTGAGCAGAAGAGGAAGAGACTTCAGGAGCTCGAAGCTCAGCTTGGAGACATGAAGCGGAAACTTTTGGATCAGTCCAAACTGCTGAAACTCAAAGAATCATCTGCTCAGAAAGTCAGCAAGCTCATGCAGGAGATGCAGTCTATGAAGACTCAACAAATCCAACTTATGAAGCAGATGAGGGAGGACTCTGAAAATTTCAAACAGTGGAAGAACAAGAAAGACAAGAAGGTCCTGCAGCTAAAGGAAAAGGATCATAAAACAATACGAGTTGCTGAAACTTGAGATTTTCAGAAACAAGCCAATGTCCTGTGTCGTAAAACTGAAGAGGCAGCAGCAAACAAGAGACTGAAGGATGCTCTGAAGAAGAGAAGTGAAGTAGCAGATGAGCGCAATGCTCGGAGCAGAGGCACCGAAGGAGCTGCTGCACGAACCAAAACTTGGCTGTTCAACGAGGTGGAGGTGATGGCTGAGCTTAATTCATCCAAACCAGCGTGTTGGAGAGGCCAATGACGAAGCTCTGTCTGCTCTTTGAGACATCTGCAAACTAAAGACATTTCTATTCCTTCTATTCTCTTCTCTTTTGTTTTTTGCAGGAGGAGATGAAGAACCAGAAGAATTATTTAATGTCTTTGTATTAATATAGGATATTGTGGAGGTCATTGTTAGAATAACTCCTTTAGTGATAGATGTAATTGTGATTTTAATGCACAATTAGGGGCTGGAGTGTAGGAGCTATTTCTCCATTTCTGGTTAAATTTTAGAATTTAAATAGTTTAGTTTATCCTTATGTTTTTGTTGTTTGATTTATTATTTTTGTTTAATTTATTATTTAGAATAAGTTATTTGATTAGGAATTCCCTTAATTAGTTAATTAGTTTCAGTTGGGATGTGGGTGTTTCACAGTATAAATAGGTGGGTCTTAGGCAGCTCGTGATGCACGTGGATGGTCATAAGGTTTTTTACCAGTCTCAGTCTCAGTCACAGTCTCAGTTTCAGTCACACAGTCACAGCCAAGTCTATCAGCCAGATAACAGGTGCAGGAGTCAGAACAGGAGAATTAGAATCCTGTAGAGCCTGTAACTTTTTGCCTGAACGATGGAATAAAACTACAAAAATCAACATTCCTCTTTCCTTTTTTGAATTTTGATTCTCCTTTTTTTGGCTGCGTAAACCAGAATCCATGTGCACCAAGCCAGAAGACAAATGGTCACTACAATGTCTATAAAGCGTTCGAGTGTAATCGGATTTCCCATGATTAAACACGGCTTGAAGTTCAAAATCACTTTTAAAGCAAAATTAAAGTGATTTATCATTTTGTTTGCAAAAAAAAAACATATTTAAATGATAAAATATATATATTTTAAGCAATTTTATGAATAGTAAAAAAATCATGTCACAATCCCTTTAACTAAAAGCACACTGTGCTAATGCATTTTTGTTGTTTTAGTTTTCCCAGGCTAGTTTCTAATATAATGGGGAACTGATTTTTAAAACTTTGAATATCACGACTCACCCATACTAAACACTCTGAATTTAACTTTTAAAATCACCAGGTGAAGAAGAATTTCAATTTACTGGGTAGTCAAGTCAACTTTATTTGTAGAGCACATTTAAAACAGAAACTGTTATCAAAGTGCATAACAGCAACAACAACAATGGGAGTAAATGAATTTTAAAAATACCAAACACTAATGATTATACTGAAGAATTAATAAAATAATTTAAAACACAGAAGCACAGAACAAAACCAAAAAATCAAAAAACAAACCAAAACACTAAATCAACTCACACTGTGAGAAATGCCTGCGAGAACAGATGAGTTTTTAGCAGAGATTTGAACTGAGGAAGGGAGGTGGCCTGTCTGATGTTGGGGGGCAGGTTGTTCCAGAGTTTGGGGCCCATGATTGAAAATGCCTGATCTCCTCTGAGCTTCAGTCTTGTTTTAGGAACAGCCAGAAGCAGCTGATCGGATTATCTCAGGGCCCGGGAGGGAGCGTATGGTTCCAGTAGCTCAGAGAGATAAAGGGGTGTGAGGCCATTTAGGCATTTGAAGGTCAACAGAAGAATCTTAAAGACTATTCTAGACCGCACAGGGAGCCAGTGAAGGGAGGACAGAACTGGTGTGATGTGTTCAAACCTGCGAGTTCCGGTTAAGAGTCGAGCAGCGGCATTCTGAACAAGCTGGAGACGTGAGATGGAGGCCTGGCTGACCCCAGCATATAGTGCATTACAATAGTCCAAACGGGTCGTGATAAAGGCATGGACCAGCTTCTCAAGGTCAGGTCTGGACAACACTGGCTTGAGCTTGGCTTCCTGTCTTAGTTGGAAGAAGTTTTTTTGCAGAACAGAATTGATTTGTTTGTCAAATTTGAAATCAGAGTCTAAAACCATCCCGAGATTTTTACCAGGCTGCTTAAGATATGGCTGAAGAGAATCCAGGTTGACAAGATCAGAGGCGGCAGTTGAGCTAGGGCTAAAGACAATGACTTCAGTCTTCTCATCATTGAAACTTAAAAATTTGAAGCCACTCAGGCCTTAATGTCATCCAGACATTTTAACAGAGGGAGAATGGAGCGAGCACTTGCTGGTTTCACAGGCAGGTAGATCTGAGAGTCATCAGCAGAACAGTGGAATGAAAGACCATGTTTCCTCAGTGAGAGCAAATAGTGAGAAAAGAAGGGGTCCAAGAATTGAACCCTGTGGGACCCCGCAAGAAGGAGGCAATGAGGCAGAGACATTTTTACCAACCTTGACACAAAAGCTCCTGCCACTCAGGTATGAGCGGAACCAATCTAATGCAGCACCTGTAATCCCAACCCACTGCTCCAGCCGTGATATAAGGAGACTGTGGTCAACAGTATCAAAAGCAGCAGTAAGGTCCAGGAGCACAAGTACCACAAACTGACCAGAATCATTTGATCCCATAATATCGTTACATACCCTCACTAATGCTGTTTCAGTGCTGTGGAGTTGCTTAAAGGACATCACCCACCGTGACAGTAACAATTCACCATATTGGACAATTACTGTAGTAGAATATGATGTCTATTTTCATTTTTGCATTTGGGCCAGGCGAGTGTAAAAAAACACACACAAAAACGGAGTGACTCCGGAATGACATAATTAAAGGATCCAGTCAGAAGGCACTGCAATGGATCTTACATTCCGACTTTGCCACACAGTCATAACCAGTCATTTTTTATCCTCCATCCTTACACATGTAAGTGTGACTGTGCTGCTAAAACCTCACTTCACCCGCTGCTGCAGCCGCGGACACATAGTGTCAGGATGGCACCAGGATGGCACCATCTAGTGGGTATCCTTTGTTCTGTTCTCCTTTTGTTTTCTGTCAGCCAGCTCTAGATATTTGTTTTTAGTTTTATTTAGTTTCCCTTGTACCAGTTTTCCCAGCTTCATGGTTAGCCTTATTCCTTAGATCCTGCCCCAGTATTTATTAATGTTTAGGTTTGGTAATTCCCCTGGTCTCCTTGTTTATCAGTTCTTACTTCTTGTATTTAGTTTCTACATCTCCAGTCCTTTACTTCTAGTTTAACTCTCCTTATTTATTCTTTAACCTTTTATTAGTTTCCCTTCTGGGTCTCAATGTTTGATCACATCTGGTTTGACCTCCAGTTTAGTCTCCTTTATTTAAACCTTTATTTATTTAGTATACCAGTCCTGCTCTGTGTCTTTAGTTAGTTAATTGTTCCCAGGTGTTTTGTGATTGCGTCCTGTCTTGTCTCTGTGTATAAATAGCCTGTCTGTCAGTTAGTTCCTTGTGGTGTCCTCGTTGGGTCTCCCCTGATGTCTCCTGTGTTGATCATGTCTCCTAAGAGTGAGTTTGCTGCCCTGTCAGCTTTTTGATTTATTATCATTAAATATCTATTTTTGTATTCCTGCCTCCTGTGTCTTGTCTGCACCACTGGGTTCAAGCCTGCCTGTAAATCCTGACAGTAGGACACCACCTAAAACATGAACCCAGCAGACAAGTATTGTTTTTCCAGACTCCCTTTTGAGGATTATTCAAGGCTCTGTGAAACAGTCCAGAGATATTTGAACACAGACTCTTCCTGCAGTCTGTTAGAAAGGTGGGAGGCCACCACAGCCATGTGGAGTGAATATCTTTGTATCCCATGGTTAATTGACTCCCCTGGTATGGAGGAGATTCTGGACGAAGTATTGGTAGAGAAGCGTTGGTTGGAGCCACTCATCCAACTCCAGGCAGTCCGTCCTAGTCCTCCACCAGATCTGGACTTTCCTGTTTTTAAGCCTGCAACCACCAACAACCAGCAGCCTGCTAAAACAGCTACCAGCCCGCTTCCAGCAGCTAAAACAGCTACCAGCCCGCTTCCAGCAGCTAAAACAGCTACCAGCCCGCTTCCAGCAGCTAAAACAGCTACCAGCCCGCTTCCAGCAGCTAAAACAGCTACCAGCCCGCTTCCAGCAGCTAAAACAGCTACCAGCCCGCTTCCAGCAGCTAAAACAGCTACCAGCCCGCTTCCAGCAGCTAAAACAGCTACCAGCCCGCTTTCAGCAGCTAAAACAGCTACCAGCCCGCTTTCAGCAGCTAAAACAGCTACCAGTCAGATTCCAGCAGCCAAAACAGCTACAAGCCAGCTTCCAGCAGAGGTCGCCACCGTGGATTCCTTACTGGCGCTCCTGAGTGAAATCAGAACATTGAAGGAAGCTACTCCAAACTCTGCTGCCAACTTACATCTGTTAGCTACTCCAGAACCTACTGCACCAGACCCAGTTGCAGTTCAGACTTCTCGCTCCAGCAGAAGGAGGGGTAGACGTGGGTCTCAGGCCCCCTCTCTGCTCTCCTCGCCGACTGCAGCAGACGTCTCCTCGCCGACTGCAGCAGACGTCTCCTCGCCGACTGCAGCAGACGTCTCCTCGCCGACTGCAGCAGACGTCTCCTCGCCGACTGCAGCAGACGTCTCCTCGCCGACTGCAGCAGACGTCTCCTCGCCGACTGCAGCAGACGTCTCTTCGCCGACTGCAGCAGACGTCTCTTCGCCGACTGCAGCAGACGTCTCTTCGCCGACTGCAGCAGACGTCTCTTCGCCGACTGCAGCAGACGTCTCTTCGCCGACTGCAGCAGACGTCTCTTCGCCGACTGCAGCAGACGTCTCTTCGCCGACTGCAGCAGACGTCTCTTCGCCGACTGCAGCAGACGTCTCTTCGCCGACTGCAGCAGACGTCTCTTCGCCGACTGCAGCAGACGTCTCTTCGCCTGCAGCAGACTCGACGGACGTCTCCTCGCCTGCAGCAGACTCGACGGACGTCTCCTCGCCTGCAGCAGACTCGACGGACGTCTCCTCGCCTGCAGCAGACTCGACGGACGTCTCCTCGCCTGCAGCAGACTCGACGGACGTCTCCTCGCCTGCAGCAGACTCGACGGACGTCTCCTCGCCTGCAGCAGACTCGACGGACGTCTCCTCGCCTGCAGCAGACTCGACGGACGTCTCCTCGCCTGCAGCAGACTCGACGGACGTCTCCTCGCCTGCAGCAGACTCGACGGACGTCTCCTCGCCTGCAGCAGACTCGACGGACGTCTCCTCGCCTGCAGCAGACTCGACGGACGTCTCCTCGCCTGCAGCAGACTCGACGGACGTCTCCTCGCCTGCAGCAGACTCGACGGACGTCTCCTCGCCTGCAGCAGACTCGACGGACGTCTCCTCGCCTGCAGCAGACTCGACGGACGTCTCCTCGCCTGCAGCAGACTCGACGGACGTCTCCTCGCCTGCAGCAGACTCGACGGACGTGTCTTCGGAGGGTCCCAGCGCCGCCGACGCCTCTACGTCTCTTGAGGGTCCCAGCGCCGCCGACGCCTCTACGTCTCTTGAGGGTCCCAGCGCCGCCGACGCCTCTACGTCTCTTGAGGGTCCCAGCGCCGCCGACGCCTCTACGTCTCTTGAGGGTCCCAGCGCCGCCGACGCCTCTACGTCTCTTGAGGGTCCCAGCGCCGCCGACGCCTCGACGTCTCTTGAGGGTCCCAGCGCCGCCGACGCCTCGACGTCTCCTGAGGGTCCCAGCGCCGCCGACGCCTCGACGTCTACGTCTTCGGAGGGTCCCGAGGGGTCCACGTCTTCGGAGGGTCCCGAGGGGTCCACGTCTTCGGAGGGTCCCGAGGGGTCCACGTCTTCGGAGGGTCCCGAGGGGTCCACGTCTTCGGAGGGTCCCGAGGGGTCCACGTCTTCGGAGGGTCCCGAGGGGTCCACGTCTTCGGAGGGTCCCGAGGGGTCCCAGGAGGGACCCCCTCCAGTTCCTTGTGCCGAGGGGTCCCAGGAGAGACCCCCTCCAGTTCCTTGTGCCGAGGGGTCCCAGGAGAGACCCCCTCCAGTTCCTTGTGCCGAGGGGTCCCAGGAGAGACCCCCTCCAGTTCCTTGTGCCGAGGGGTCCCAGGAGAGACCCCCTCCAGTTCCTTGTGCCGAGGGGTCCCAGGAGAGACCCCCTCCAGTTCCTTGTGCCGAGGGGTCCCAGGAGAGACCCCCTCCAGTTCCTTGTGCCGAGGGGTCCCAGGAGAGACCCCCTCCAGTTCCTTGTGCCGAGGGGTCCCAGGAGAGACCCCCTCCAGTTCCTTGTGCCGAGGGGTCCCAGGAGGGACCCCCTCCAGTTCCTTGTGCCGAGGGGTCCCAGGAGGGACCCCCTCCAGTTCCTTGTGCCGAGGGGTCCCAGGAGGGACCCCCTCCAGTTCCTTGTGCCGAGGGGTCCCAGGAGAGACCCCCTCCAGTTCCTTGTGCCGAGGGGTCCCAGGAGAGACCCCCTCCAGTTCCTTGTGCCGAGGGGTCCCAGGAGAGACCCCCTCCAGTTTCCTGCGCCGAGCGGGTCCTGGTGGACTCCTTGCAAGAGGTCTCGCAGCCAGAGGTCTCGCAGCCAGAGGTCTCGCAGCCAGAGGTCTCGCCGCCGGAGGTCTCGCCGCCGGAGGTCTCGCAGCCAGAGGTCTCGCAGCCAGAGGTCTCGCCCGACTCGCCTGATGTCTCGACGTCTCCGGAGGGTCTCCGCACCGCAGACATCTCAACGCCAGCACCCAGACTGGCTCCTGATTCCTGTTCACCGCTTGACGAAGCAGACGACGTCCCCATGCCAGACGTCACGACTACCCTCGTTTCCTGTTCTGAGTGGGCTCTGGAGAGCGCCTCTCAAATTTCCTCTTCTGAGTGGGCCTTGGTGGGTCTCCACACCGCCGGAGCGTCCACGGATGGTCTAGTCGACAACGTCTCCACGTTGGGTGTAGTCGCACCGCCCGACAAGGTCTGTGCACCCGCACCTGCCGCAGGTGTCTGTGTACCAGCCAACATGGTTCCTGCCTTAGGGGGGCGGCCTCCTGGCCGACCGCCTGACCGGCTCCTGCCTGAGGGACGGCATCCCAGCCGACCGCCTGACCGTTTCCTGCCTGTGGGGCGGCATCCCGGCCGACCGCCTGACCGGCTCCTGCCTGAGGGACGGCATCCCGGCCGACCGCCTGACCGGTTCCTGCCTGTGGGGCGGCATCCCGGCCGACCGCCCGACCGGCTCCTGCCTGATGGACGGGCCGTTGCCCGTCTGGACGTTTTTTGTGTTTTTGTTCTTTGTTTAGCCTGTGTCTTGGTGTTTGTCCTTGTCTGTTTGTGTTTGCGCCCACCGTCCTTGCTGTTCCTCCCTCCGCCCGCCCTTGTCTTTTTGGGGGGGTGGGTTCTTGGGGACGCCTGGGGGCGTCTTTGAGGGGGGGTACTGTCAGGATGGCACCAGGATGGCGCCATCTAGTGGGTATCCTTTGTTCTGTTCTCCTTTTGTTTTCTGTCAGCCAGCTCTAGATATTTGTTTTTAGTTTTATTTAGTTTCCCTTGTACCAGTTTTCCCAGCTTCATGGTTAGCCTTATTCCTTAGATCCTGCCCCAGTATTTATTAATGTTTAGGTTTGGTAATTCCCCTGGTCTCCTTGTTTATCAGTTCTTACTTCTTGTATTTAGTTTCTACATCTCCAGTCCTTTACTTCTAGTTTAACTCTCCTTATTTATTCTTTAACCTTTTATTAGTTTCCCTTCTGGGTCTCAATGTTTGATCACATCTGGTTTGACCTCCAGTTTAGTCTCCTTTATTTAAACCTTTATTTATTTAGTATACCAGTCCTGCTCTGTGTCTTTAGTTAGTTAATTGTTCCCAGGTGTTTTGTGATTGCGTCCTGTCTTGTCTCTGTGTATAAATAGCCTGTCTGTCAGTTAGTTCCTTGTGGTGTCCTCGTTGGGTCTCCCCTGATGTCTCCTGTGTTGATCATGTCTCCTAAGAGTGAGTTTGCTGCCCTGTCAGCTTTTTGATTTATTATCATTAAATATCTATTTTTGTATTCCTGCCTCCTGTGTCTTGTCTGCACCACTGGGTTCAAGCCTGCCTGTAAATCCTGACACATAGAGCTCAGACTCAGACTTTCAGACTCACCTGGTTGAACTTATTTTACGTTTGCCTGTTATTGGATTTAAAAAAAAAAGGAGTTAATATGCCTGTGGTTAACACAAACTCCTTTCTTTTCTTTTTTTTAATCCAACAAAAGCTAAACGTAAAATAAGTTCAACCAGGTGAGATTCGAACCAGAGTCGAGAAAAGCTTTGGAGCGGCAACCCGATACGTTTCCAGTGAACCACAGAGGCGTGTTTCTATTTCAATGTCCACGTTTCATTTAAACGAACCGCCCCTCATGAAGTCAGCTCGTTTGACTTGAACAAACTCTATCCATTCTTTCTGAATTCTTTTGATTTTGGGGAAATAATGAACACCAACGCCATCCTTCGAGGTATTGCTGCAGGGCAACACATCGGTTCGGACATTTTCTTAGTTGTATTCGTAACTACTCTGGTCAGAAATAAGAAAACTACGTTGATGTATGATGCTCGTTATAACCCCGTCTGCATTCAAGGTGGATCCTTCAGTGACGTCAATGCCCATATATGGAGAGGGACACATTATGCCGCAGCTCCTGCGTTAAAATCTCCTTTAAGTCATGAAATAACACATTTAGCGTTATTTCTCTACAATATCAATAAAACGCTCCTGTTTTATTATTTAAGTCACTACTAAATATTAATGGCGATGCAATTTGAAAACATGGTGGGTCATGGACTTTAAAACCAGACTGAAAAATCTCAAAATTTTTGTTCTCATTCAAAAACTTATTTAAATGACAAAGTACAGTATACCATAATATTTTTGTCTCACTTGTTTAACTGGGTTCTCTTTATCTACTTTTAGGACTTGCGTGAAAATCTGATGTTTTATATAGAAATATAGACGATCACAAAGGGTTCACAAACTTTCAAGCACCAATGTAATACTGTATTGGGTTGCAATTAAAGCCCCCAGTAGAGCTGCGCGTACTGGCTATACGCCTCTGTACGACGTATGTACGCAGAGGCAAAAGCGTAGCTCCGCGTAGCCCCGCAGGGCACGAACGCGCAAAGCTCAATTTTTACGACCGCGTAAGCGATGCGCGTTGTCTCACAATAAACTGGCCGTGGCCGGACTGTTTTGTATGTTACACAAATGAATTAAATTCATCTTCTTTATCGCTGATCGGGCCTTTTCTTTTGTTTTTTTACCTAAAGTCGAGTAATCGCTTCTTCCTCTGTTCACTCCATGACTGAAATGAATGAATTCATGTCCTACCTGGCTGCGCTTGGGTTTAAATATTTCCTGGTGGGCTGTGGGCTACAGGAAAAGCTCTCCCCGTTTTTATTTTTATTTTTTAGAAGTTTTTATTAACATATAAAGTTAGAAAGACCGCAGCGGGAGCAGCAGAGCCAACCGCTGCTCGTCTGGAGTTGAAGCCAGAGGCTTGTCCCACTGAGCTGTCAATCATTTCAGTAGGTGTGTCAGCAAGTGACCAATCAGCGACTAAGTTTGTCCTGCTTCGCGCGCAGCTGATCAAATTACAACAAGAATCTGGAGCGAAAACACGAGCATTTAAAAAAAAGAAAGAAAAAGAAAGAAAGCAGAGCTGTACCAGCGAACGCGTGCGCACAGAATGCGCGCGTAGAGTGGCGTAAAGCCAGGACGCTGAGGTCTATCCCAGCCTTAAGTGTTGAAGTTTAACTACAATTTTTTTTCGCTCCTAACCCACTCAGTGGATATTTTTTCTGCTGCCAGAGTGTATTTATATGGGTTTTATTTACAAACTGATGCCCTGTAGAAGACATTTGAGATAAAATTCAATTTTTTTATTCATTTTTTAAGACACGCAACCGTGTCAAGCTTGCTTGGGTTTAGTTCAGTGTATATCGTAATTTATAGCTCCTAAACCACTTTCAACCATTTCAACCAAAAAATAAATAAAATTATATTCTGCCAATAAACGTTCTTCAAAAACATACCCTGGCTACTTCCAATTTACGAGCTGCTGGACGGTATGGAGCTCCGGAGAGACTGCAGCTGGCAGCCGCCATTGTTGTTTACAGCTGCATCAGGTCCCGGTGGATCTTGCTCGCTTCTGTCGGTCCCACTGCTGTGAACTGATGGTACTGCAGCGGATTTCAGCCTGATCTTGTCCTTACTTCTGAAGCACATCCTGTGTTCGTTCAGGTCGCTGTCGTTTTAATCCTCCTGACGGAAGTGCGCACTACAAATCACGGAGTTGGTCGTGACGCTTCTGTTGGTGAAATCCTGCCTTTTCAACTGGACAAACCTCACCCAAGCTCTGAAAGCTGGTTTTTTGGTGCAGGAAATCGATGGACACGATGTCCAGACAAACTGGAGTTCGAACAACCCCCGCACACACAAATATTAACCATTATTGGACCTCTTTAGCTTCAATACAATTCAATACAACAACTTCTGACTACTTCGCCTCCTCCTTCTACGTCACGTGACTCCAAAACCGCACGTTTTTTTAGGCTCAGCGTTTTACCCCCGATCTGTGGCTGTAAGGCTCTTGCTATTAATTTGGAAAGCAGGGAGGATTACCAAAATTACCGTATTACCTCTAAATATTATTTTTCTGCCCCTAAAACTAACATTAAACATGCCCTTTAATTGGAGTTTTACCTGCAGCCGTGCTTCCTCCAAAGATATATAAGCAGTCAAGCACAACAGTGAGGTTTACTTGAAAAGCAACCAGATCCTCTTTTATTGTGAATTCTTGGAAAATATCTGCCTAGAATAAACACAACTATTGTAAAGGGTTTTAAACGCAACTCGTTATTTCTTCATGCTCTAAAGCAACGGCAGACAAACACACCTGGATGAAGGCATTGGCTTGCACACATTTGCAGTCCTCCACAGTGACCTTCAGCCCGTTGGGTGTTGCAGTGAAGATGGCGTGGTCCTTAAAGCCGATGGCTTTCAGAATGTTGGAGAGACTGCGAGCATTATCCAAAGTAGCCACCTTCTACAGGGGAGCCATAGAAAGTGTACTGACAAGCTGCATCACGGTGTGGTTTGGTGCATGCACTGCATCCTGCCGCAAGAGCCTCCAGCGCATCGTGAAAGCAGCTGAGAAGATCGTCGGCACCTCCTTGCCCTCACTGCAGGACTTACACAGCAAACGCCTCACTCGGAAAGCCCACTGCATGGCAGGTGATCCCACACACCCACTACACAGCCGCTTTAGACTGCTGCCATCAGGGAGGAGACTGAGGAGTCTCCAGGCTCGAACCAGCAGACTGAGAGACAGCTCTGTTCATCAGGCAGTCAGAATGCTAAACACTCTGCCTGCTCTGCCTCCCCTCCCATTTGAACTGCCTTAACACAAAAAACTTTCTCACACATTATCACTCAACACAAAGATTTTAACACTGGACTCTGTGTCATCAAACGGGTTATTCACTAAACTCTCGGTCATGTGCTCATTCAGTTTGCACTACTTCTCATATTTGCACTAATGTTTGTATTACATTACTGCCTATAGTCATACTACTGTTTACATTCACTGTTTACATTTATTAATACTGTTTACATTTATTACTACTGCTTTACATTTATTACTACTGTTTACATTTACACTACTTTTATCTACACTACTGCAGATACATATACAGCATTCTCTGACTAGCCTTATCTAAGGATGCCAAATGTGCCTTATGTGCCTCACTGCATATGCCACTTTGCCTCTATACCAACATCAACTACCTCATACATATACTGTGTACATTAACTTATATGCTGCTGTGCCACTCTTTGCAAATGTCAATGCTAGAACCTTCAGTTTATTTTATAGATATACTTTTTATACTTTTTATACTACTATGCAAAAACTCAGGACAGTATTACACTTTTATTATTTCATTTTATGCTTATGTTCATTGGGTGTTTGGTGTTTTAGGGGTGTTTGGTGTTTCAGTGTTGGTGTAAATTTTCATACTTTTATACTATTATGAAAAAACTCAGGACAGTGTTACACTTTTTTACTATTTTATGCTTATGTTTATTAAATGTTTTAGTGTTTAGTGTTTAGATGGTTACTGTTGCACCGAGGGACTGAGAGAAACGCAATTTCGGTCCTGTGTATGTCCTGTACATATTGCAGTTCTGACAATAAAGTTGACTTTGACTTTGACTTTGAAAACGTACTGTTCATCTTCACCTTGAGATTGTGTAGACAGTGGCATTGTAGAACTGAAAAATAAATGTTTGAGGCTCTTAAAATATATTTTAAGTACTTGTAATAAAAATTTGCATGACAAATTACCAGTATACAACAAGACAATTTACTTTAATAATAATAAACAAGCATTTAAGATGGAAAGAGACGAGCTCTGTATGTTGTCAACCTTAATGCTGTTGTGCATCACTTTGAGATCATTTGGTTCATCTTAGTATTTGTACTGTTAGCATTTATTTTGAATTCAATTTGTGTCATTTGTCACAAGTTTTCACACCTGTGTGGACATTTTGGAACACCTTGCCAACAACATTATTTACTACAGTAGTTTGCACTGAATTAGCATTTATTTTGTTTACATAATCCTACTGGACTGAATATACTTTTGGTCATTTTTTGGGGGTCAAAATTAAAACCTTTTGTGATCCTTTCCTGCTAGAACTGATCTTTTGTTCAGTCTTGGTTCTGTCTTTGTTCTGTGACGGTGAGTCAGCCTGACCACCATCACAGACATCTACACCTCCAGATGCAGGAAGAGGGCCACCTGCATCATGAAGGACCCCACTCACCCAGCACACACACTTTTTGCCCCACTCCCCTCAGGAAGGAGGTTGAGGAGCATTAAGTGTAGAACCACTAGACTGAGGAACAGCTTCTACCCTGAGGCTGTTAGACTCATGAATATCTAATCAGAGTAATCACTGTGAAAAAAATTACACCATGTTGCTGCTGATCTGTTTCATGTTGCTGCTGATCTGTTTCATGTTGCTGATCTGTTTCATGTTGCTGCTGATCTGTTTCATGTTGATGTGTTCGTTCGTGCTCATCTGCTCACACACTCATCTTCGTGCTGCTGTTAGAGAGTCAGAGTCAGAGTCAGAGAGAATTTATTGTCATTTGCACCGTAGTACATGTGTTGAAAACAAGATTATGTACACAGGGTCCCAGTTACATCCAACAACAACAAATGCAAGAGAAAAACAATAATAACATCTAGGATTAACTAAGAAAGACATCAGCTAGTAATACACTAAGCCCTAATGTAGTAGAAAAACATCATTATAAACAGCAGCACGAACATGAGTCATTATGAGCAGATGGTCACAGATGAACGCAGCAACAAGAAACAGTTAGGCATATTGTTTTAGTACTACTAAGTGGGAAGGATTAGTGAGGGTGAAGTCCGGAAAGCTCTGAAAAGAATGAAGAAGGGGAAGGCAGTAGGACCTGATGACATACCAGTGGAGGTTTGGAAATGTCTTGGAGAGATGGCAGTGAGGTTTTTGACTCAAATATTTAATGGAATATTTGAGGGTGAGAAAATGCCTGAAGAATGGAGAAGAAGTGTGCTGGTTCCCATTTTTAAGAACAAGGGTGATGTACAGAGTTGTAGCAACTACAGGGGAATTAAGTTGATGAGCCACACAATGAAGATCTGGGAGAGAGTTGTGGAAGGAAGGCTTAGACAAGAGGTGACTATCTGTGAGCAGCAGTATGGTTTCATGCCAAGAAAGAGCACCACAGATGCCATCTTTGCTTTGAGGATGTTGATAGAGAAGTACAGAGAGGGTCAGAAAGAACTCCATTGTGTGTTTGTGGATTTAGAAAAAGCATATGACAGGGTGCCAAGAGAGGAGGTGTGGTATTGCATGAGGAAATCTGGAGTGGCAGAAAAGTATGTTAGACTGGTACAGGACATGTATGAAGACAGCAGGACAGTGGTGAGATGTGCTGTAGGAGTGACAGATAGCTTCAATGTGGAGGTGGGATTGCATCAAGGATCGGCTCTGAGCCCCTTCTTGTTTGCTCTGGTGATGGACCGACTAACAGATGAGGTCAGGCAGGAATCCCCATGGACTATTGCAGATGACATTGTGATCTGTGGTGAGAACAGGGAACATGTGGAAGATAACTTGGAGAGGTGGAGGTATTCACTTGAAAGAAGAGGAATGAAAGTCAGCCGTAGTAAGATAGAGTACATGTGTGTGAATAAGAGGGAGGCCAGTGGAACAGTGAGGCTACAAAGAGCAGAGTATCACAAGCCTTGTGTTTGAGACCCATGTGCAGGCAGGCGAGCGAAGGCAGGATTTTAAATAAAATAAATTTATTGAAACAACCACAACAAAAGGCTGTTGAGGCAGCAAAAACTTACTCCAGCATAAAGCGAGCAAAACAGAGCTGATGATCTAACAGACGGACAGACAGACTTAGACAGGACAGAAACAGGACGGGCAGAGGAGGACTGGGATGTCTGTGAAAACAGAACAATGACCGAACAGTTTGAAGGTGGATGGGAGGAGTTTTTATACAACAGAGGTAGAGTGGATAATGAGTGCAGCTGGACAGGTAACTGATGAGGGACAGGTGTGAATGATTAAAGGCTGGAGAGGCAGACTGAGGAGTGAGTGAGAAAGTGACAGAGACAAAGCACAACAACGACAAGCACAAGAAATAGAAACCACAAAGAGCAGAATGAAAATAAACACAACAAAATAGAAAGGGGAAAAAAACAGAAACAACAGACAGCTAGGGGACAGACTGTGGCACAGAGGGCACAAAGGTGCAGGACTTCAAGTACTTGGGGTCCACTGTCCAGGAAAATGGTAAATATGGTAAACAGGTGAAGAAGAGAGTCCAGGCAGGATGGAGTGGATGGAGAAAAGTTTCAGGAGTGATTTGTGACAAAAAGGTGTCAGCAAAGGTCAAAGGAAAAGTTTACAAGACAGTGGTGAGACCAGCTATGTTGTATGGTCTGGAGACAGAGACATTGACAAAAAGACAGGAGAAAGAACTGGAAGTAGCAGAAATGAAGATGTTGAGGTTCTCCTTAGGAGTGACAAGGATGGATAAGATCAGGAATGAGATCATCAGAGGTACAGCACATGTTGAACAACTGGGAGATAAAGTTAGGGAGGCCAGACTGAGATGGTTTGGACATGTCCAGAGGAGGGACAGTGGTTTGGACATGTCCAGAGGAGGGACAGTGGGTATATTGGTAGAAGGATGTTAGAAATGCAGCTGCCAGGAAAAAGACACAGAGGAAGGCCAAAGAGGAGATATATGGATGCAGTTAGAGAGGACATGAAGGTAGTTGGAGTGAGGACAGAGGATGCAGAGGACAGAGTGAGGTGGAGGAGGATGACTCGCTGTGGCGACCCCTGAAAAGGGAAAAGCTGAAAGAAGAAGAAGAAGAAGAAGAATTTTTTTTTTTCACAAAACTTTATTTACACAATAATAAAATTAACACAACCGTGTTAAAAATATGATCAGGACATCAGCAAGCTTAAAATAAAATAAAATATTTACATGAGGAGCTTGTTGTATTGTAGTTCTCCCTGATCAGAAATGGTGCATAAAACCTAGAAAAAGACAGGCAGAGTTCTGAGATTATTTCAAACCATCTACCTTATAAAACCTTTTAAGTAGATACAAAGCATCAGTAATGTAATAAATAAAAAAACTGACATTTTGTAATGAATCATGTCACATTGGTCCTCGATCTGCAGCATTTTTAACTTTACTCTTACAAACTTGCTCGTTTCATACTGCAAGCTAACAAACTGCAAGCTAACAAACTGCAAGCTAACAAACTAGCTTGTAGCACAAATGCAGAACACAACATGGAGTTTGTACTTGTTCGGTGATGGACGACGGCACGGTGAGGAACTGGGTGAAGGAGCTACTCCTCTTTTCAAAGTCCTGTGTTTGTCCCGATCAAGAAGAGGTACTGGCCGGCAGCCTGTTTCTACGTACTGAAGTCCAAATCTTTCCCCATCTCAAACTGGGCGTCTATGCAATAACCTTAAAAAGAGGACAAAAAGTGAGAAAACACACGGACGGACACTGTGTTTCCTTCAAATACAGTATGTAGAATGTATTAAAGCTGAACTGACATCATCTTGTAACTATGCATCATATTGCACTACATATATATGTTTTATCATTCAACTATGTTCGTTTTTGCAAACAAACTTGTAAATATATTTAATTTTGATTTTAAATTGATTTTAAACTTCACGCCGTGTTTATTCATGGGAAATCCGATTTCACGAGAACGCAGCATATGTGACGTAAGGAGACGTAGAAGCAGTCTGCGTCTGTCAGCAGCTTGCCTTTTTTTTTAACTTGACAAATGCTGTTACGTTGTGTCGCCTTTGGGTGTTCTAATATCATCAGTGAACAAGTGAGCCTTTTCACTTTCCCAAAAGAAGAAATACTTTGTCTGGGAATGGAATAAATAAAGCTGTCACCCCTCGGAGCCTCCTCGCTTCCTGATATGGTAAAAATCAAATAAATACGGGTGCAGACTTAAATTAGAACCTGCTGTTTCTTGTTCATCTAACTTTCTGCTTCCCAAACTGAAGACATGTAGCTCAAATATTCACTTAGATTGATAAATTCGTCGGGTTTTAAATTGTCCGTCCTTGTATGTAAATGCAAAACCGGAGCCCTCTACGTCTCCTTATGTCACATATGCTGCGTTCGTGTGGAATTGGATTTCCCATTAATAAACATGGCACGAAGTTTAAAATCAATTTTAAATCAAAATTAAATATATTTATAAGTTTGTTTGCAAAAACGAACATAGTTGAATGATAAAACATACGGTATATATGTAGTGCAATATGATGCATAGTTACAAGATGATGTCAGTGCAGCTTTAACATCAACACAGTTCTCACAACAGTACAGCACCTTTAACATATCCAACTTTGAACTGAACTTCACCTTTGGCCTTTTGGAGACATGCTCATAACATTTGACCTCTTACTCTGAATTACCTGTTCAGTTACAACCAATATTTATTAAAGGAGACCACAGATAGGTTTTTAAAAATTTTATGGTATGTCTGTGGACTATCCAGACAATGTTCATTCAATTTAATACACAAAATAATTCTTAGATAATCAATTATACCCTTTTTAATTCTGCCATTTTTAACTTTCGTTTTGAACAACTGGTTTATGATAATGAGCTCTCATGGCCACGCCCTTCAAAGATCTGTTTACATTAACTCCGCCCTCTGTAACACCCAGTATCTCTAATCTGTTGTTATGAAGTCGAAGACGCAAATTCAACAATGGCAGGACTCACAGCTGCATCGAATCACTCAACTGTCCACCTGGATACAGCTGCATCGAATCACTCATCAACTGTCCACCTGGATATGAGGCACCCCTTTCCTCAGCTCTTCCTGTTTGCCCGTTACTAGTCTAGTCGTGTTCTGCTCGTCTAGCTCGTCTCGTGTTTTCAATTTCACCTTCGCCATCGTTCTATTTCAACTTTCGACCTCGCCATGTCTGACGTCGATTCCTGCGCCTCCGGGGACTCCCCGGTCCTCATCCCGGCCACCGCTGGTCCTCCTTCCCCTGCTCCCACCCGTCGGAGCTCTCGGCGCGCCTCGCGCCCCGTTTCCTACTCCCCGTCTGCATACCTGCAGTCTAGGGGCATCTGCCCGGCGTCCGGTCTCACCTCTGCCCAGCTGGAGTCCCTCGCCGAGCTGGTTCCATCCGGCGACTCTTCGCCTCCTTCGCGGCAGCTGACGCCCGTGTCCGGGAAGCGTACCAGGAAGCGGTCTCCACCTCCCGCCAAACGCAGCAGGGGCCGTCCCCGTTCCTCCGGTGCCCCCGCTCCGGACCCAGAGCCGGTCCCCTCCACGAGCCGCTACGTTCCTCCTGCGCCGGCCGCCCGTGCCCCGGCCTCCTCTCCGCCTCTCTCCCCGCTCCCCGGCCGGCGTTCCGATCGGCCTTCGCAGGTCCATCTGTCCTCTGAGCTGCTCGCCTCGCTCAACGAGCTCGTCCGGTCAGTCTCGGCTCTGTCCGCTCAGCGTCAGCCCTCTGCTCCAGCATCGTTGCCGGGTCAGTCAGCTCCCCTGCCTGGTCCCGTGGCGTTCACTCTCGCCGAGGCCCGCTCCGCTCCTCCACTGGGTAAGACGTATCGTTACTTGTCCACAGTCGTTCTGCTTTGCCTCGACGTGCCTCATTTTTGTCTTTTATGGTCAGTTCGCTGACTTGCGCCGCTCCTAGCTCTGCTGCTAATGCTAGGTCGGCTCTTCTTCGTTGATTTTCGCCCGTTCTGCAGCGCCGTCTGGTGCGCAGGCGGTGGTACTGCGACTGCGTTGTGTTAACTTGCCAGGCAGATGGCGCTGTTGTTCCACCATCGTTTCTTCATGTCTTGCTGGTTTGTTTTACACAAACCTTCGCCTCGTGTAGCTTTAGTGATGTTTGATCTGTTTACATTCTGTCGCTCTGGCATTGTTTTACCTGTTTGGGGGCCTTTGGTAAGTTTAATCTGTTTATTTCTGTCGCTCTGGCGTTATTTGACCTGTTTGGGGGCCTTTGGTAAGTTTGATCTGTTTAAATTCTGTCGCACTGGCATTGTTTGTCGCACTGGCGTCGTTTGACCTGTTTGGATCGTGTCACGTTGGTAATGCTTGCACTGTGGATGTTCTGTGCGGTTGGTGTTCGTGGTGGCTGTACTCGTGAGCTGCCTGGTGCTGTCCTGACTTTAATTGTTTTTCTTCATGCTCTCCCTCTTTAGGCCAGCCGTACATGCCGGCACATGCTTCGATTTCCCCGAGGCTCCGTGCTAAGATCCTGCAGGGGCAGCACGTTAATCTGGTTTCCCTGCTGCTCCCCTCCCCCCCAGTCGATCATCAGGTGGCCTCCTCCTCAGAGTTCACTGCGGTCTTCCGCTCCGCCGATCCCCGCCTGTCCAGGGACCTGTCCGTCGGCGAGTTTGTGGCGGCCTTTGGGGTTTTCCGGGATGTTCTTTGCTCGGTCTACCCCGAGCGTAGGGTTGAGCTGGACGCCTACCTCGCCTTGGTGGTAGATCTCAGCCTCTCGTACGGCAGGTCCCTGTTCTACCGTTACCATAACGCCTTTTCCACCAAGGCTGCTGCCATCCTGTCCCGATCAGGGATGCGTCTTGACTGGTCGGTCCTGGACACTGACCTCCTTGTCATGCTGACCCACGCGGC
>JBBPBX010058397.1:0-22117 GCA_038048925.1 Garcialebias charrua
AGAGTCAGAGAGTCTTTATTGTCATTTGCACCGCATGTGGTACATGTGATGAAAACGAGATTATGTACACGGGGTCCCAGTTACATCCAACAACAAATGCAAGAGAAAAACAGTAATAACATCTAGAATTAACTAAGAGAAACATCAACTAGTAATACACTAAGCCCTAATGTAGTAGAAAAACATCATTATAAACAGCAGCACGAACATGAGTCTGTATGAGCAGATGGTCACAGATGAACACAGATCAGCATGTTTGATTTCATTCCTGGATAAGAAAATGTGTAGCTTCAAGTCATCAAGTTTCCAAAGTCTCAGAGCCTTTTCTCCTGGTCAGTGTGTCTACAGCTGCTGTAGTTGAAGTCTTCCCCTGACAGTCGTGGAGGCTGCAGCTCCTCTAATGTGCTCGCTACTGGAGGAAAAAGTGCTGAACTGCATGAGCCGAAATGGGTCAGACATGGTGATGGAGAGAGTCGGGGAAAATGGAGAAGCAGCAGTGAGAGGAAAGAAAAACAGTATTTGTGGAAAAGTCCTGCAGGGCTGGGGAGTTCAGAAAGTTGTCTGTAACTCTCAGCGTCGCACAGGCGGTTCAGTCAGCCACTTGTGTCCTTCTATCGGTAGCAGTGGTCTCTCAGCTGTTGCTGTGAAATTAGGTCCACAGAGGCTGCAGAGGTCAAGGAAATCGTCCCATAAGGATATAGTTTAAGGTTTGTGTGCTTATGTTCCAGCTTGTATACATTTTTTGTCACTGTCTCTCATCAATATGAGCAGGGAGGGCAAGGAGCTGCAGCGGCTCTGATGTAATCGGACATGACAGAGGCTTGTAAAGGATGCTTTGGGCCTCTGTGACCCGGCGCACAAACCAGCAGGGTCCGCACCACCACACTCCTCCCTCAGCCTTTCCATGCTGTCGGTCTTTTGCTCCCATCCCTCTGTCAAACTCCAACCATCTCCCCTGCAGTGGATGCAGGCAAGTTGCTGTTCAGTCATCATGCAGGAGTTTGTGTTGCTCTTTAAAAGCATCAGCTCAGACATCTGGGTGACTCTCTCTTCCACTCTCAGAGATCATCTGCTGTCAGCTGGGGTGGAGTGAAGAGAAGGTGCCACCCCAGCTTCAGTATTTGTCACTGACTAATTCTGCTGAAGGTAAAAACAAACCAAGGAGACACTGCAACACAAATCTGAACAACTAGTTTTACGTCTTTGCTCACACTTTAGCTTCTCTAAAATAAGCTTGGATAGAAATTTACTGCGAAGCGTTGCAATACCTTAGAACATTCTTGCTTCTTGACTGTAAAATGTGAGGTTCATGGGAAAAATAACCCCAGCTTGCGTTTTTTTTCTGTCATGGCATAAATGTGACGGTGCAGTGGTTACAATCAGAAGCAAGCAATAAATGTTTGGCTGACGGCAAATGAAAAGAAAATTCTTGTGCACCAGTCAAAGGTTTTAGAAAGCCACTCTGTTATTAAAAACACCTGCAGTTTTATGTACCGTACCAATCATTCAGGAAAACCATCGATGACGTTAAACAACAAAAATTTCAGTGAATTTTTAGGTGTACAGAATGTTGTTTAATGCATAGTTTCCTCAAATAACCACCTCATGTCAACTACAGTCAAATTACAACCAAACATGGCCACATGTAAAAAATAATTTAATTGTTGCAAAAGTTTCCACAAGTTTTTGCAATGGGAGACAGTCCAGGCCCATTTTATCTCAGAACATCTCAGTGAGGTTTCAAAGTCAAAGTCAAAGTCAAAGTCAACTTTATTGTCAGAACTGCAATATGTACAGGACATACACAGGATTGAAATTGCGTTTCTCTCAGTCCCTCGGTGCAACAGTAACCATCTAAACACTAAACACTAAAACATTTAATAAACATAAGCATAAAATAGTAAAAGTGTAACACTGTCCTGAGTTTTTTCATAATAGTATAAAAGTATGAAAATTTACACCAACACTGAAACACCAAACACCCCTAAAACACCAAACACCCAATGAACATAAGCATAAAATGAAATAATAAAAGTGTAATACTGTCCTGAGTTTTTGCATAGTAGTATAAAAAGTATAAAAAGTATATCTATAAAATAAACTGAAGGTTCTAGCATTGACATTTGCAAAGAGTGGCACAGCAGCATATAAGTTAATGTACACAGTATATGTATGAGGTAGTTGATGTTGGTATATAGGCAGAGTGGCATATGGTGTGTGGGATCACCTGCCATGCAGTGGGCTTTCCGATCAAAAGATTTTGATCTTTTGATCAAAAGACTGGCTTTTACCGCATTTTCCGCCGTAAATGTCGCACTGCCCTATAAGTCGCATCAGTCCAAATACAGTATTTCTAATAAAGTGGTAAGATTCATAAATACAGTACGTCGCTTTGCCATATACATTGCATCTCTTACACATCACCGCTGATGCGTCACATTTATGTGTCACCTCTGACAACCTGGAAATGTGGGCTGGTGTTGTGCCCAAAATCAATTAGCTGTCAAATGGCAGTCGCGGGAGCGTGCACGGGTGGACTTTAACAAGAATTTAACAAGAATAACACTTAAAAACTATTATTTGTTTGCTCGAAATTATAGTAAAGGTGTGTCTCAGTCAGAGGTGGCACTAGACTTTTTCGTTGTCGGTCGTTGTGACAGACAGGGTTAAAAATATCTGGTCAAAATTAATTTTAATCAGTCATTTAATTTTTTTAAATAATTACCAAATTTTTTTCATTCATTTTAATTAATAATAGTTCCAAACAAGCTGAACAGAGAATCTACATCTGCAATAACAAACAAATAAAATGAAATAACGATGCATAAACAATTCAATTAAACGATAGCATCCAACCTCCTTGCTACAAGTTAATCGCTCAGTGTAGGGTGGATTACTTGTTTGTCCATCATCCTCCACTGCATCACTCACTCTTTTTTCACCTCTTTTTTTCAACACGATCGCAGTTATTGGGCTTTTTGAAGAAACTTCGTACGCTAAGCTGCCTTGACATTTTTTTCAAATGTAGTCAACAACGTCATGTATTTTCTTCTCCCTTTGGTTTATTGGGGGTTGGCAAAAGCCGTAATATGCAATTACCGCCACCTACCAGACTGGGGTGTGAAGTTCATGAACCGGTTGGTAGAGAGTGGATGTTAATCTGTCAAACGACAGACGGTGTTTTGATTTCTCCGTCATCACGTAAAACAACCAGTCAAATACGGAAAATATTCGGTTAACGCGACCTCTGGTCTCAGTCTACCTTTTGCTTAATAAATGCACTTTGACGGTCAAATCAGCTGCATTTCAAAAGCCGATACGCGGAAACAAATGCACAGAGGGCGTCTCGTTTTCCATTTCTTCAAAATTTAACAAGATAACCACCTAAAAACATTTATTTGTTTGCTCAGTTTTATAGTAAATGTGTGTCTCAGTTGAACTTTTACTTAATAAATGCACTTCAATGGTTCAATCAGCTTCATTTTGCTGGGGTGGTGCAATGAAATGAAGCTGATTTGACGTTTGCTCCAGGCAGACGACGGTGGGAGTCTTTGGCAAGCCGACTGTGTCATCAATAGCCACTTTTACCTATTACATGTGTAGTGATACAACCCAGTCATCTGAAACTCTTAGTGGTACACTTTTCTTGAGGCTCTCAAGGAGACGAGTGGACAGTGGACACTGTTTTGTTACATTTATTTTTGAATCAAAGGACACAGATCAATCAGAAGAGACTTCCTTTTAATTTGTGTTAATTCAGAATTAATTAACAGAATAACTCTTGTCATTGTATCATCATGTTTTATGCTGTTACCAATGATGGTCTCTCAAACTGTATGTCTTAAATGGTAAATGGTAAATGGAGCTTATTTATATAGCGCTTTCCAGCCCCCTGTGAGGAGCCCCAAAGCGCTTTACAATACCAGCCATCCCCCCATTCATTCACACATTCACTGGTAGTGGTAGCCTGCCTTGCAAGGCGCCATCCAGACCTACCGGGAGCGTTGCTGCCCGAGTCCCATCAGATTTTCTGGTCTTCTGGTGAGCTGGACCAGCGATCCATGGTTTTATTTTATTTTATTAAAACGTTTTATTAACATATAAACACAGAATATGCAGCGCGGCAGCCGGCAGCGAGAGAAAAAGCTGCAGGAGGCGGAGCAGTTGTCAAGTTTAACAGAGCACGGGGGAGCAGCCATATATGGCTCTGAGGGGAGGGAGCAGAATGCTTTTCCTTGTTCAAAATTTTTCTAAGATCCAATGGTTTTGTTCCTCAGCAGAGGCCAACGCCTCCAGCAAGAATCGTTTCACAATGGAGAAAGTCCAGACCCTAGTACGAAGCGAAGTGAAGGACAAGGGTCTGGTTTTAACCAGGCTACTAATATATAGGTAAATCAGTAAAACTGACCCCCTGCCTATATTATTACACATGATACAACGACATGCCATAAGCTGGTGAAGATTCTCAGGCATGCCATAATGCTCGACTGCCATGTAGCAGCTGAAAATGGTAGTGTTCAATATTTTCTGTCAGATTGAATGAAAACAGTCATATGGCATCCAAAAATTGGTTTATTAATATGGGAAAAATCCATAAATACATTGCTTCGGCATATAAATTGCAGGGCATGTAAATTATGCAAAAAAACGTGACTTATACAGCGGAAAATACGGTACTTGTTTTAATGTACTGTGTGGCTGCTTTTTATGTAACACTTACATAGACAAATGTTTGTTTTAAATCATTGTCTTTTTATAAAATAAAGTCCCAACCACTTAGAGCAGATGATATTGGTTCAAAATGTCAGACACTTAAGGAGATTAATGTAGTTTACAACAATATAATCCTCATAAAAATCACAGGATTTCTGCTATCATCTAAATTGTTTGCTTTAACCTGCAAGTTGTTTTTTTCCTTTGAGGTTCAGTTAATGGGCATTTATGTGTAATACTGTAGTCCCTTGCTACATCGCGGTTCATTTTTTGCGGACTTGCTCAATTGCGGTTTTTCAAAATAAGATTGGACATGACACACAATTGGCTGATTGATGGATGAGCCGCACGATCAGCATATAATTTTTATTTAAAATTAATTATTGTAAATTATTTTGCACTTGCTGCACCGGTGTGCAGCACACAGCTGAAGGAGAAGCTTCCTCCTGTAGCATGTCAGGATCTCCGCTCTGCAGTGAAGTGGGTGTGGCCCAGAGCACTGGCAGGTGGCAGAGAGTGGAGATCCACCCCCCACCCCCCCTGCAATAAGTGAAAAACCATGAAGTAGGGATACAGTATTCCAAGTTCAAGTTCAGTAAACTTTGTCATGATGTGCCAGGCTGTAAACAAACTCACTCATCACCTGTTACTACCAATCTCCCTCCTTAAATAAACAATTTAAGTGTAAATACTGTAACATTTTTATTTAAATTTAAATTGTAGAGAAGAGACGTGCTGCAGGACATCATGTCACAGCTTCAGCTCTGCAGCACGGAGCAGAAACGTACACTGAAACAACTGAACATAGAAGTTCTAAAATGATAAATTAAAAAAACTTTTAACACTTTTATATTTTGTGATTGTGATGATTTTACAATGTGACGTACTTTGAATTTTAAGTTGGAAGACAAAAGTCGGTCGGTGCAGCTGGACAGCAAAGGGTTAACTCTTTGCAAAGCCGATGCAGCAGGAGAAATGTGTGTGGCAGAGAAGGAGACTTGTGGACTGCACACATGGTGCAAAACAATTTAATATATTTGATTTTTAAATAAACTATCCATGGCTCATCCATCAATCAGCCAATTGCGTCATGTCCGATCTTACTTTGAAAAACTGCAATATAGCGAATCCACGAAAAACGAACCACGAAGAAGCGAGGGACTACTGTATTTATACATAAATACTAAAATAAACTAGTGCTTACTACTTGTACTACTATTCCTACTTCACGTTTTTCCACTTATCGTAGAGCTTAAAGATGGTCCAGGCTGTGAACACTGAACAGACGTGTCATTATTCTGTGAAAAGACTTCACGGTTCAGGTTGTCATTTTATGTATGAAGGGCTGGCAACACTTGACCTTGAGCACGTCGCCTCACGTCAGTGCTCCAGAATCCTTTGGCCTGCTCTGTCGTCACAAAAGCAGGCGCTATCATCCTTCGTGTTTGCTCTTCCCATTCCGTGCCTTCTGCTCCCAGACCTGCGGCTCAGTATCTGGCTTCAGCCTGTCAGTAATTATCCGCAGACAACAGGATTACCTCACAACTGATGGTGGGAGACGTGGAGCGGGCACTTTTCTGACCCGCCACACTGCTGTTGCAGAGTGTACCCCCTCACTAAGCTCTTTAAAGGATTGCTTACTGATAGAGATCACATCTTCTAATCTGATCTCCAGATTGCCACTGTCAGAAACAATAGAGGTGCACTGAAAGTGGCATTTGTTGCGAGGAAAGCACCACTGGTTAGCTCAGCAGCGAGTGCACTGGTTTCAGCTTTTGCTGAGGTTTGTCAAGGACAGTGTAAGAAATTTGAATGTGAATGATGTAAGGTTGGAAATGTTAATGCAACTTAGTCACATTGAGGTAACTGAATGTTTCTAATCCTGTTTTAATGATTTGCAACCCAGTGACGTGTTTACTAATGGACGCTTTCAGCTCTGATGTATGTCATATTTAATGTTTTCACTCATGAAACCCAACCAACAGAAAGTTATCTAATAAACCATACAACAGGGAAAGGCATGGTAAGATGGCAGGTGGTTAAATATTATGGACACTTTTAGACACTTAAAAGAAGTGCAGTGACACTTTCTTTCAGAAATTTTGTATTTATTCTGTTCAGGATCTATAAAAATGTTACAAAAATTGTATATTTGTATAAGGGGCAACTTTTAAGATCTGTGTTTTATTTTATTTTATTGGTTGTTCTTTTTTTTAAATAATATTACATTTAGTCAATTTATGTATCAAGAAAAGGTTCTGAACTCTTGTTTAGACATACTGTATACTGTAAACGTTGTTTTGCCTCCCATCATAAAAGGCAAACATGTTATTGACTGTGTGTGCATGCATGTGTGCACATTTTCCTGTTTGTTAGCTAAATATCTCATGAACGACTGGATGCAATGTAGGGTGCCCAGGGTAGCAGATGGTGGGGGCCTTGCTCAAGGGCCCAGAGTGGGGAAAATGAGGATGGAGGTTCTTCTCCTGTCCCACCCACATTTTGATGTTGTCGGTACCGGGAGTTGAACCGACGATCTTACGATCATTGGCCAACATACTCTATCCTCTGCTCCACCACTCCCTATAATATATGGTATGTACGGTGTATGGTATATAATAATAATAATGTCTTTGTCATCTGTGTATGTTTCCCATACACAGACGAAATTCGTCTCTGCATTTAACCCAACCACCACCAGGTGGTGCAGTGAGCAGCCAGAAAGCGCCCGGGGACCTGGAGAATTAGGTGTGCACTCATAGACACCCCAAGGTGTGTAGTGGCCGGGGCGCGAACCCGCGTCCTTCGGGTCCCAAGTCGAAAGCCTTAGCCACTACACCATCTTGGCTCCATATACACAGGATTATTTTACAGTACATTGTTAGTGTTTAGCATATACTGTATCTTAGATCTTTTAGTGTATTGTTTAGTGTTCATTTAGCGTATAAAGTATATCTTAGCTCCTTATATACTGTTTTTTTAAATACTTTACATTTTTTGCTATTTTGGGTGTAACTGGGACACTAAGTACATAGTTTTGTTCTACCTCATGTACCACATGTGATGCGAATGACAAAAAAGAAACCTGAACTGAAACGTGCTCTGAAGAACTAAAGCTAGTAACGGAACAATGCTAGTTCAGAGTCAATCTTATTCAAAATGGTCACCACAGCCAATCTGCCTTAGAAAACAGAATTAGGCTATAACTGAACCAGTTTTTATGATATTGAGCTAAAATCTGGTGTGGTAGTGTCTGAGAGTCATTCACAACACGTCCACTGAGCATCAGCACAAGATATTACGTACAACGGGAGCAATTGTAAAAAAAATTGCCATCTTTTTCTGTTAGCAAAATATCTCTTGAAGCATTGCACAGTTTTAGTGAAACTCTCAGAAATTAATTATTGGACGGGCAATTTATGAAAACAACTGATCTTAGTTGAAAACAGAATGAGAGGTGGTGGGCGATATACGTTCCTTCAAGGAAGACGGGGCCTAAAACATAAAGAAAGTGTTTTATCTCCTTAGATCTAAAGACAAGATAAACGTTCACGCACTGTTTAGAATCAAATCTTCTCCAAACGGTGACAAAGTATGGAAGCTATTATGTCTCATATTTCAAATTAAAATGGATTAATAGAAATGCTTTTCAGTTTCCAAATAAAGCTGCATGTTTTGACTCAGAAATAAAATTTTAAATGAATAATCCAAACTGCAATTTCATTTTCTTCTTCGAGACTGCTCAACATTATTTTATTTATCATTTTAATTAATTTACACAATGACTTAATTAATTTACACACAACATAGCTTGACTTTGAAATGAAAAAGCATTTCTGCTATTTCATTTTAATTTTCAAAATTGACATTTCAAAATTAATTTTGGTCACTTTTTACTATGACATATTTTGAAAACTAAATGTTAAATGTTAAACGTTATTTTTATTTATAATTTTAATTAATTTACAAATTGAGCAATCTCGAAGAAGAAAATGAAAATGCAGTTTGGATTATTCATTTTAAATTTTATTTCTGAGTCAAAGCATGCAGCTTTATTTGGAAACTAAAAAGCATTTCTATTAATCCATTTAAATTTGAAATATGAGACATAATAGCTTCCATAACAAAGTGCCTCCGCTGATCAGGTTTCAACTGCACTATCTGCAGAGTGCAACATGTAACAAACATTTGATCACCCCCCACCCCCCAAAAAAACTATTTCATTGTCTCTTTTCCATTTTTCCATTGCTTTCTGAACATCTGTTTTTTTCTGTGTTGCCAGCTGTTGTTCCAGTGGTTCTATTAGAACCATATCTGCCAACCTCTGCCAAATTAGAGCCTTTAATTGTTCCTTTGTGGTTTGGAGTTGGTGTGTTTCCTGTTCTCGAGCTGCCTGGTTCTGAACCTCTAAAAGTTCTGCTTTCAAACGTTTCAAGGTTTTTACAAGTTTTCATTAATTTCCGTTCGTAACCCCTTAGATTCTTTAAAGCTTTAAGGCAGGAAATTATGTTTCAGGCTTGATTTCCTCCTCTTTAACCACTCTATTGGGACTTTTATTTCTAATTTGTTGTTTGTGGTGATGTCTACTTCCTGTTTGCCTTTGAGGCTCCGTATCGGAAACTTACTGTGTCAACCTCGCATCTTGTAAAGTCCACCAATATATGTCAGCGTGAACGGACCATGAGTGTCAGAATAGGTGTGCTTCTTCTCTTGGGGTGTGTAGTAAAGTGTGTTTTTACTGGCTTTACACCAGCGTGTGAACGACGTCGCAGATTGAATGGAAGCTGTGAGTAAGTGGGGCTGAGCTGGGTGGCAGCACTTGGCAGGATGTTGCAGTTCTGGCTCCCTGCAGGCAGGAGTCGACCGTAAACATGATGGGTGGTTCCCCCAAAGTCTTCGCCAGGTTTCAGGCCAAAAGACACCTTTTTACAAGTACAGTTTCTCACGCTCACCTTCACGCTGCATGTTTTATGACTTGCTTTTCACCCTGCCAAATTCTGAAAATTCTGAGAGGCGTGACAGAACTGTGAGAACATTGGTCAATAAAATGGATTAGACTTATTTTTACATGGGCACCTTTTTTTAAGCATACATTAATTGATTTTACAGATTCAAAATCAACAGAATATACTGAACAGTATTACCGTATTTTCTGGAATATAGGTTGCACCCAAATAAAAGTCGCACCTACATCAAAATGTGGACCGTGTTTAGCTCTGCTGCAAATGTCTCTTCCACAGGAGCGCACAGCAAGGCTTTTAAGAAGATTAACACTTAAAAACAATTAATTGTTTGATAAAAATTATAGCAAATATGTGTCTGAGCTGAACTTTTCTTTAATAAATTAATAATTTTAGCAGGATAAACACCTAAAAATATACATTTGTTAGCTGACATTATTGTAAGAGTGTGTCTCAGTTTAATTTTTGTTAATAAATGATTACAAATCAGCTTATTTTATAAAAAGCCGTAAATAGGTCGCAGGGCATGCAAAAATTATAAAAAGCCGCAACCTATATTCCGGAAAATACGGGTAATTCAAAATGGTTGCTTTTTATTCCTCAGTCACTAACAAGCATCTCTCTTTTTTTCTTGCTGCCCTCCACCCTGCCCTTGTTACGCTCCCTGACCTTCTTGCAGGTAAGAGCTGGTTGTTTGTTTGCTGGTTTTTGTGTTTAAGGCTGTTTCCTCAGCAGTGCAGTGGTTGTAAATTCAGCTGAGTGCGACTTTCTAACAAAAGCTGAGCCTCTCGACAGAAGCTCACATATGCGTGCCAGATGCAGAGTTAAACACAGCAAGTGGGTGCTGCGAGGTGGATCTGAACATTTCTGTATTAAAGTGCGTGCTTGAAGACTGAAGCACAGCTCTGATCAGCTACAGCCGGCAGCTATCTGGAGTTCAGGTGGGAACCCAAACATGGCTGGACCTGGGATTTCATCATGAAGTAAAGATCTCAGGTGTTGGGCGCAGTGAGAATTTGTTGTGCATAACTTTTCTCATTTTGACATTTTTTTGTACTCTGCAGTGCTGCGTTCCCAGCAAACTACACAGAAGGTTAACGAAATCCCTCCTACACTCACTTTATTACATAAATACTGATTTCTACTAATATATTGAGCGACTTTATCATTTGTGATTTGAGTTTAAGTCATGTCTCACTTCATACAGTGCCATAACAATATTCACATTCCCTGAACCTCTCCACATTTTGTCAGGTTACAGTCACAAATTTCAAAGTATTTTACTGAGACTTTTTTTTTAAATAAATCTTTATTCATTGCATATCCTAAAAACAAATTAATTATATTTACATTAAAAATGAAAGAAAACCAATACAATGAAATGAAAGGAAAAAATTCTTATATCTGCCCCATTTTTTCTCATAAATAAATTCAAACAATAACATTCTTCAGTTAGTAAAACAATAAAACAAAAAATGAAATCCTTCTAGAACAACAATTTATATGACATTACTGTATACAGTTTCATATTTTTTCAGCAATCCAAACTTTATCAATTTCTTAAACATGTACATTGACTTGGCACTTTTAATATCATTTTCCAGTTTATTCCACAATCTCACTCCTTGTATCGAGGTGCATCGTTCTTTCAAACTGGTTCTAAATTTAGTTGTTGTGAACATCTCCGTCCCCTTAAGATTATAGCAGCTTTCTCTCTTTGAAAAATGTTTCTGGATGTTTAAAGATAATGCATTTTGGTGAGCCCAATACACAACTAATACAATTTTATAATCAATCAATTCGTGGAATTTCAATAATTTCAGTTTACAAAATAATACATTAGATCAGGGGTGTCAAACTCATTTTGATCTGGGGGCCGCATTCAGCTTAATCTGATCTCAAGTGGGCCAGACCAGTAAACTCATTCCAAAATTATATAGAACGAACAGCAAGTCCACTTTTTTCATTGTATTAGTGCAAAGAAGAAATTAATTGTAAAAATCTTTACATTAAATTAATTGTCCTTTTACACTTTTACTCAGTTTAACATTTATTTAAGACTTAAAACACATAAATAAACTGATCACAGTGATTGCACAACGTTTTAAAGCATTTAGTCAACAAACAGTTTTATAGGAAGAAGTCAATTTTTCTTGAAAAATCCGACACTCTGTGTCCACTTTTCTCTTTTTTGACAAGGACATTCAGCTGATGAGAGTGCCCGACTGTCCGTTCCAACACAAAAAGCGGGTAAAGCGATTGAATTGACTAAAACACAGCGCCTCTGGGTCCTAGAGGCACTGTTTTAGAGTAGGAACTGACTAAAACACAGCGCCTCTAGCGGACAACATAGGAACTGCAGATTTTTAAGAAAACGTTTATTCTTTTTTTTTTTAATAATTCAGATTTATCTTCGGGCCGACTAAACCCCCTGGCGGACCGGATTCGGCCCGCGGACCGTACATTTGACACCCCTGCATTACATGGATAATGGCTATGTTTTCAAGTAATAACTCTTATTGCTCTTTTCTGTAAAACAAAAACTTTGCTCTTTACAGCAACTTAAAGTGGTACATATTTCAGAAGAGGAAGCAACTTACATATTTTTAAAAACATTTTATACAAATAAAATCTTAAAAGTGTGATGTGAATTTGTTTCCGGCCCCCTGAGTCAACTATGTGTAGAACTACTTACTGTATGTGTTTGTTCCAGCTTTGCACTTCTAGAGACAGAAATTTTTATCCAGTCATTTTTGAAAATCAGCTCGAGCTCAGTCAGATCGGATGGAGAGCGTCAGCAAACAGGAATTTTAACGTTTTGCCACAGAGTCAGTTAGATTTTGGTCTGGATTTGGATAAGGCCACATTAGACTCACACCAGTCTGTTGTGGCTCTGGCACGATGTTTCAGGTTGTTGTCCTGCTGGAAGGTGAACCAGTCTCAAGTATTTTGCAACTGTTTTCTTCCAAACAGTCATGTCCTGCGTGGTGGTGGAATCAATCTGGATGAGGATTCATAGCTTGGATCAGTGGAAGGATTCCCACATTTTGAATCATATTGGATTTTTGATCGTCCAGCTGGACTCAAGGCTGCAGGAAAAGTAAACTGTCTGCCTGAAGTAAAACAACAATCAAGCTTATCTAAACTGGCTCCCCAAATAGCCTTGGAAATGGGCAGACTATCAAATTTCTCCTCGGTCATGAGTAACCGAGGACAACAACTGCATTGCACTCCACCCCCTCCCCGGAGAACTTTCTGTGAGCGCTTATCAGAACTGCTGGCTGGAAACATCATCAGAACTGTGGCTGATCTGAAAAAGGCTCATGGACTAAATATCACCGCCTGGACCTCATATGCATATGAGTTGTTCTATAATTGGAGATACATTTGATGTCCAGAGTCATTATTTTTGGCCTGCTTTGTTGAAATTTTTTCATTTTTTTGGAATCTTAAAAATTTCTTGATTATTTGTATTGATCACAATATGTCACTGTTCATAACATTAATATAATTACATTTAAACATGTTTTATATAGTTCCATAAATATAACTACTTGTTGTCCGAGTTGGTCATGGCTTTTCCTTCCCATTGAAAATGATGGAAAACAGGTTTTTCAGGTTTTTATTTTTTGGAAACTATAAAATATTATTTTTCCAGCCTGCTGAAATAGTCAATTATACAACAATATTGCAGTAAATTAATTAAAAATACTTTTTTTTCCTAAAAAATATGTGTCCGAGAATATTTCGTCAACTCTGTTACCATAAGGTTATGTCCCTTTAAATTTTTGGAATGACATTCCACAGCTATAAAAAGTTGCATGAAATGACATCACTTCCTTATGCTGACAAGATCTCAAGCACTCAGAGGTGTCTACCCTTCTCTGAGGACTTATTTCAATATGAAAAGCGTCAACACCAAGAGTTATCGTTTTTTATGTCAATCTTGTTACTCTAATATCACTAGGAAGACACTACTGAGTTTTTAATAAAAATATTTATATTTAAAGGAGACCACATATAGGTATTTAAAATTTTTATGTTATTTCTGTGTGCTATCTTGACAATATTAATTCATTTTAATACACAAAATAATTCTTAGATAATCAATTATACCCTTTTTAATTCTGCCATTTTTAACTTTCGTTTTGAACGACCGGTTTCTTGAAGTCCACGCCCTTCAAAGATCTGTTTACGCCCTCTGAAACAGCCAGTATCTGTAATGTGTTGTTGTTTTAAAATTAGCTCCTTTTTTATTACTCATTTGACTTACTGTTAGTGTTAGCTTAAGATAACTTACCGAAACCCGTCTGAGAGCGCCGCCATGAGCTGCTCCTTTTAGCATGAGACCTGCCGAATCCGAAGCTAATGTTAGCTTGTTCCTCTTCCGGTTTTCGCCAGCTCCGCTCGTTGCACGCGGAGATTTTGGGAGTTATCGCTGTTCCAGTCAAGACAACACAAAGTTTACCAAGTGTCTCCCGTAAATTAATCTGTAAGGAGAAGGTCCTCGCTGCTGCGAGGCTGCTGCGAGGCTGAAATGAGGCTGTACAGTTGAAGCTCCGCTCCATCGCGCCGGAAGAGGGTCCCGTCGCAACCGGTCCCTAAGCCGGGGGTCCGCTCGTTTAATTTTTGCCGGCTGCGCGTTGGCAGCGATCGCAAATACACTAAAAATTGAACTAAAACATAAAAATAACAATTATACTTTATTTATAAAGCCATTTAAAAAAACACAGCTGCAACAAAGTGCTGTACACATGAAATTAAGAACATATAAACAAAAGATGAGATGAAATCATGAAAAACAACAGTCATGTGTTTAATACAGAAGTGGGTTGAGCCTAACCAGGGGTTGCTAGGTGAGGGGCTGGACTCAGGTTTGAGGTGATTGGCTACGGCCTGTGACGTCAATAACTGCAGGAAGTGTGAATCCTGGTGTATTTATCAAAAATAAATAAATCTACTTAGAGTAAATAAACCACTGGGTGCATTTTTTTGGCACAAGGACTGTTTTTTTATGAAGTTAATACCCAAAGTTGAGTAAAAAAAACATTAAAAAGTGATTTTTGCATCTGTGGTCCCCTTTAAAGCTTTTTAAACCATAATTTTATTGGTGACGTGTGATTTTAGCATTTATGCTAGCAAGTGGAGTTTTTATAAAAACATTTGAAATTGTCAATTCTGTTACTGTCAAACTCTGTTACCAAATTAACCAAAATTTGAGAAATTATCTTTTTTTTTTGTCATTTCTTGAAGTGCCAAATGTATCTCCAATTATAGAATGACCCATATGTAAATTGTCTTAACTGTGCTTGCTGATAGAGTTTTTTGATGTCTCATATTGTGTCCTAATAGACAAGAAGTGAAAGATCTTTTTGTAATACCTCTATCTACCCTCATGGTTCTTCTCCCTTTTCATATCTAAGATTATCTTTCTTATAAGGAAGAGATGGCCACGCTGATAACCAGCTGCAGCTTCGTATATTTAGTCCAGCTTTCGGATGACTGTGCGTACATGTTCTCGTTGTACCTTGGTGCAATGTCAATAAAGATATTCTGATTCTGATTCTTTATCTCCATCCATCTTGGGCAGCTTCCCTGTCCCTGCTGAAGTAAGGCATCCCCACAGCATGATGTTGCCACCACCGTGTTTCGTGGTGAGGAGGGTGTGTTCAAGATGATATGCAGTGTTTGTTTTCCACCACAGTGTTTCAAACTTAAGATTAAAACTTAGATTTTGGTCTGATCTGAGCAAGCAGGACCTTTATGTTTGCTGTGTCCTTACAAGGCTTGTGACAAACTCAAATAAGACTTCAGCTTTCTTTCAACAACATTTTCTTCTTGCCACTCTTCCATAAAGGCCAGATTTGTGGTGTGCATGACTAATAGTTGTCCTGTGGTTGGATCATCCCACCTGAGCTGTGGATCAGCTCCTCCAGAGTTAACATGGACTCCTTGGCTGCTTCTCTGACCAGTGTTCTCCTTGCCCAGTCTGTCAGTTTCCAGTTGTCACGTACTACTCATTCTAATTTCCAGATGATGGATTGAACATCTGTGAAGCATTTGAAGCTTTGGATGTTGTTTTATTATGTAATGCTGCTTTAAACCACTCAGCAACTTCATCCCTTTCATGTCAGGTGTGTTCCTTGGTCTTCATGATGCAGTTTGACCACTAATGTTGTATAACTAATCTTTGAGGCCTTCACAGAACAGCTGTATTTACATTGGGAATAAATCAGTCCCAGGTGGACTCTTTATTAATTAGATGACTTCTGAAGGGGTTGGCTGCACTGGATTTTAGTTCCACTTTTTTCAAATGTTTATTTGTAAAAAAACAAAACAAATAAAAAAAATTCCTAACACCTCAGATTGTGCTGCATTGTGTTAATCCGTGGGGCGGCCGTGGTGTAGTGGTAATGGCAGTCGTCTCCAGATCGGAAAGTTGGCGGTTCGACTCCCGGGACCCGCACCATGTGTCGTTGTGTCCTTGGGCAAGACACTTAACCCTGAGTTGCTCCCGGTAGGACTGGAAAGCACCTTGCATGGTAGTCTGCCGCCACCGGTTTATGAATGTGTGTAGCATTCAATATATGTGTAGCACTTTAAGATTTTCAGTAATGAAAAGTGCGTTATAAATTGAATTAATTATTATTATTATAATCCATCACATTAATTTAAATCCCAGTAAAATATTTTAAAACTTGTGGTTGCAATGCAACAAAATGTTGAAAGATTCAAGTGGTATACAATTCAAGGCTTCACCGTTTCTTGTTTTACTGAGTTCCCTTTCCGTCTGGTCTCTCAGTGCGCCATACTTGCTATGGGAATTGCACCCCCGCGCGATTACCTGAAGGAATATACTCACGCCTTTACGGCTAGGAGCGTCACTGCCGCGCCAGAGGCCCCACCCTCTGGGTACTTAAGCGGCTTGCGCCCCTCCATCTTTCTCTTTTTGCCCTTCACCTCGCTTAACACCTGAACTTTGTGGGACTTCTCTGTTGTCGCATCGCTCGACTGAGGTGAGCTTGCTCTCTACACTGAGCATACAGAGAAAATTTCCTACGTATTGCTGGACTGGCGAAAGCTAGTCCAGCGTTTTTCTACTCACCTTCGAAGTTTTCTTCTTTTCCGCAGCTTTTTTGCTCGACGGCGCTAACTGCGTCACAACCTCCTGCTAATATTTAGCAGGCTAACCAGACGTAGAAGACGGCTTCGAACAAAAGAAAACTAGGAACAACTTCAACGCTTCTCGCTGGACATGGCTCCCAAGAAGGGAAAATGGAAGACAAGGAGGAGGAAAACCAGGACGACGAGTCCTCACTCGCGCCCATGCCCCAGCGGCTGCGGTTACTCCCTCTCGGCGACGGACACCCACCAGGCCTGTCCTGTCTGCCTAGGGATTCTGCACGTGAGAAAAGCGCTGGAATTCCCCGACTCCTGCTCTCACTGCCGTCGAATGTCGGCAGTAGTGAGGAGATGACGGGCTGACGCATTGGCCAAATCCATGGCTAGGAACGCGGCGCTGAAGGTCACACGTCACACTAAAGTGCTCCCTCCTGAACCGGAGCCCGAAAACGTGGACCTGAAATGCAGCGGCAGAGTCTGAGAGAAAAACATGTCGGACTCCTCAGTTGCCGCCGAGGACTCGACGCTTGAAGTGTCCGACCAAGACGCCTAATATGGTCACAAAGGAGAAACTATGAGTTCTTCCCAGAACCTGGCACACATTCTCCCGGAACCGGACTTGTCGGTACCTGCTCTGTTCGACCTGTGCCATAGGGTGGCAGACGCCCTGCAGGTCACGTGGCCAGACCCCACGCCTCGCCAACAGGCTACGAGGCTAGCGGGAAGCTATTTCTACGCGAAACAGCCGACAACGTTGCAGAAAATGCCCATTTTTCCGGACTTCCTCATGGAGCTCAAATGCTCCTGGGCGGAACCCGGAGCTTCCATCATGCTGCTATTATCCCGACTCCTTGACGTCGTGGGAATGGAGACAGCAGGCCTCACCAATGCACCCCTGATAGAGGAGACTCTGGCGGCTCACCTGGCTCCCACAGCCACAGGGACGAAACCCGCGCTACCTAGCATGGCCTGCCGCGCTTCGGAGAAACAACTCGAGAAGTGCTACAAGGCTCAGGGCCTCGCGGCTCGCGCAATGAATGCATCGACCATGGTGCAGGCGTACCTGGCAGAAAAACTGCATGATATCCAGGTAACAAAAGATGAGCAGGCCGCAACGGAAGCCATGGAGGAGGCCCGCCGTGCCTCGGACCTCGTGCTCTGCATGATGGGGACAATGGCCATTTCCCAAGGCAAGGCAATGGCGGAAATAGTTGTCGCCCAACGCCATCTTTGGCTAACTCTGTCTGACCTCCCGGAAAACCAGAGGTCCACTTTCCTCCAGCACCTAATCGAGTCGACGGGACTCTTCGGGGGAGCCCTGGAACGCGTCCAGGCCAGACTGGAACAAAGACCCAAACAGGCGGAAGCCCTCAGCGAGGGGTTGCCAAGAAAAAGCTTTGCACCCCCAAAGGAAGACACGCGTGGCCTCCCACGGAAGAGACCCGCTGGTGACGGTGAAACTTTCCAGTACCGGCCGAGGACCTCTCCAGTGACCCCATGTGGAAAGCAGACTCGGACGTGATGAAACAGGACGAACTGATAATTTTACAGGTTTGAACCGCCCACATGGTACGGGAACCTAATCTCTTGAGCCCAGTCTCCCCTTGTAAAAAACTACGAGGAGCTAGTGGCATGTGTGCGCGCACCAAACATGACTCGCCTATTGCATTTGTAAACAAAACAAACACTGTTTCAGACATGTACAAAAATAAAAGTACCAAAGCACAGACTGCCCTGGTTCTTGACTCGAGTCCCATTTTTATAAACAAACTATGTGGTGAAACTATGAACCGCAACGAGATACACGAGCTCTGCTAGAGACGGCCAGGTTTCACGATATCTTCTGTCGGGCTGACCAGCCTGCTCAAAAGAGCGCAAGAAGGTTCAAAGGTCACCCCTCTGAAGCTAAAACACGACGAGCAGCAATTCAACATGCCCTCCAGGCTCAGTGCGCATGCGCAGGCTTGGAAGGCGTGTCTACCAAATGATTGGGTCATGACAACAATTTGTCATGGGCTCAAGTTGCAGTTTTCAAAAAAAAACGCCCCGCTTCACAGGGGTGCTGCAATCTAAAATCAACCCTACATGTGCACACGTGCTGAGGGAGGAAGTTTCAACGATGCTGCAAAAGGGAGTGATTAGTTTGGTCTCAGGACGCAAGCTACGCTCTGGTCACTACAGCAAATACTTCCTGGTGCCCAAGAAAGATCGTTCCCTGAGACCGATTCTGGATCTCAGGACTCTCAACAAGAGGATTAAAACATTTAAGTTCAAGATGCTTACATTGCGGCAAGTCCTCCAGTCTGTGAGACCTGGAGACTATGCGTGTACAATGGATTTAAAAAGATGCCTATTTCCATATAGGCGTATGGAGGAAACACAGAAAGTTCCTCCGATTTGCCTTTGAGGGAAACGCTTATGAATTCAAAACTTTACCCTTTGGTTTAAAGACTGCTCCGCGTACATTTACCAAATGTCTGGATGCAACCCTGACCCCTCTTAGGAATCAAGGACTCAGGGTCATGAATTACTTGGATGACCTGCTGATTCTGGCTGAAAGCAGAAAGCAGGCCCAGTCACACTCCTATAGGGTGATTTCTCACCTGGAGTCTCTTGGTTTTGTCATAAACCTACAAAAAAGCGATTTGACTCCATCACGGGTTACCGTATTTTTGGGAGTACAGATCGACACTGTCCAGTACAGAGCATGGCTCTCGAAGGAACGAGTTTCCTCCATTCGCCGTTGCCTGGAAAGATTTAAACTGGACCAACGGGTCTCTGTGAAAACCTGCCAACGCCTTTTAGGCCTCTTGGCGGCAGCCATTCCCTGTGTGCCACACGCATTACTGAAAATGCGGCCCATGCAGCTATGGATAAACCAACAAATACAACCTGACCTTCCTAATCAAGCAGAAAAGGTTAGGATAGATTCAGAGTGCCTGGAGGCCCTGGAACCCTGGAGAGATTTGTCCATTTTCACGGAAGGGGTCTCACTGGGAAGGGTGTCATCTCGTGTGGTCATCACGACAGATGCTTCAAAAACAGGATGGGGGTCGATCTGTAGAAATCAGAATGCCCGTGGCCTTTGGAACGAACAGGAAGCAAGATTACACATCAACTTCCTGGAATTGTTGGCCGTATTCCTGTCATTAAAATACTTCTTCAACAAAGGTCTGATTGCTGGACAACATATCCTGGTGAAATCAAATAACAGGACCACAGTGTCCTTCATCAACAGAGAGGGAGGGACAAGGTCCCGAGCCCTCCTCGGACTGGCGCAGAGGATGCTCACATGTTGTGCTCCAAGGATCTTGTCACTTAGGGCGAGTCATGTCCCCGGTGAACTAAATTATGGAACGGACGCCCTCTCAAGAGGACCTCTTCTGGCGTCAGAATGGAGCCTGAACCCACGGATTGTGGAACAGGTCTGGTCACGATTTGGGAAAGCCTCTGTGGACCTGTTCGCCTGCAGGGCTAGCTCACACTGTGACTCTACTTCTCCTTGAGGGAAGCAGATGCTCCAATGGGTATGGATGCTCTGGCACATGATTGGTCTGAAGGGGTGCTCTACTATGCCTTTCCACCTGTCCCTCTGATCGGGGCGACATTGGAACGGGTACGTCAGGGAGCTCTCTCCTTGATTCTTATAGCCTCCAGGTGGCCACAGAAAATGTGGTTCCCAGAGTTGATTTCAATGCTATCTGGGCAATTGCCTTCTCACAGGGACTTGCTGACTCAGGCGCGTGGACAGCTCCTACACCCAAGTCCTGAGTTATGGCAACTTTCAGCCTGGCCTCTGAAGGGATCTGGCTGAGGGCCTAAGGCTTTAGTTGCTTTGTCCCAAAACAAACAACAACAACATTCCAAGGTTAACAAGGACCTGAGAGGTTACCCTGTGCTTGGCCTGGGCTTTCTACCTCCACATCTGTCACCCAATTTCTTGTGACATGGCGGGTCCATTTCTCCTCCTGTTTCTCAGGATGTTCCAATGGGAAAAGGGAGGACAAGTATTCACACTGATGGAGCACGCTTAAGCTGTCTCTAGTTAGTGTTGTATATATGTATGCCCAGTGGAAACATCACGTTGGTGTTTTTTACATTTGGCATTTTTTCCTCTTAGCATGTGCTTTCTACATTCCCTTCAGAAAGCAGCTGGGAGATGCCCGTCTTTAGGACGGATGTTCTCACATGCACTTTGCTGAGCATTTCAAGGGCGTGAATGGATTACGTTCCCATAGCAAGTATGTTACACTGAGAGACCAGACTGAAAGGGAACTGAAAGTTATGCACCATAACTCATGTTCCCTGAAGGAAGGGAACGAGGTGCAACATAGCTGGCCCTTTTCAATGCTGAAAGCTCGGTGAAGTGCAACTTTGGAGAAAGATGGAGGGGCGCAAGCCGCTTAAGTACCCAGAGGGCGGGGCCTCTGGCGCGGCGGTGACGCCCCTAGCCGTAAAGGCGTGAGTATATTCCTTCAGGTAATCGCGCGGGGGCGCAATTCCCATAGCAAGTATGTTGCCCCTCGTTCCCTTCCTTCAGGGAACATGAGTTATGGTGCATAACTTTCAGTTTCTTGCCTCTCTGCAGTGTTGCATTATTCTCAGCAAACTGTACAGAAGGGTAAATATGTTCTTTCCTTGTAGAGTTGTGTTGTTTCATATAAGCTGATTTTTATTCATTAATTCAACCTTTATTTATGCAGGTTAATCCCATTGAGCCTCGACGACTCATCTACAAGAGAGACCTGGAATGAGCAGCATTATCATCAGTGATATGAGTCATGTCTCGCTTCATCGAATATTTACAGCTCTTTATTTTAAAGTTTGGTCTTTGGAAACCAAACTACTCAACTAAACTGTCCTAAACATCACATTCTACCAGGAGAGGACATTAACATATGAAGCACGTGGACTGATTTTAGAAGAGAGGCATTGCAATTTCTAGTTTGTCTTTTTAGGTATTTGGTCACTGAGAACAGGAAAATATATATACATTTGGTCTTTTCTATTAATAAGTGTACTTTATTACTTTTAGGAACTTCTTATTTTTAAGGGTTTTTATGAAATTCAATAATAAAATCTAGAAGTTTTCACTGATTTGGATGAGTTTGATGAATATGCAAGCTGCAAATGTTTAATCATTGACATCTGGACCCTTTACACGCCCATTTCAAGCCTGTGGGTAAACAAATGTTTATTATTAGAAAGCTTCTGGGTGTGGTATCACTTTTAAATTTCATTGCTGCTTAACACAACTGAGCTCGAGGTGCATGTTGGACCAGATGAATGTCCGCTGTTTTACTTTTGGAACATCTAAGCAG
>JBBPBX010058398.1:0-22116 GCA_038048925.1 Garcialebias charrua
AGCATGGTTGCAGCCACCTCCTTGTCTGCAAACACAAACACAATATATAACCATATTGTGTGTGTCATTATGGAATTCACATGCATATAGGATTTTCACACATTTTACGTCTAATAAAGTGTAAGCTGTATAAACAGTGTGTCAAAAGTAAATACGTTCTCAAAGATAATTAAATTTTCCCAGGAAAGCTAATAAATGTATCTCCTGGGATAGTTATTATTTTTCACATCACAACATCACCAATTGTCTCAGGTTGTATTTAAGACATAGTTTACAGAAATCAAATAAGAAATAAGGACGCTGTGAACATTTGTGTGACTCAAACGTCATGTCTTTGTTTACATACTGTGCTTATGCTTATGAAGACATGGCACTAGTTAAAGCAGCTAACAGAAGATGTTAAACCTGTAACAATAACCAAACCAGTCTAAATATCAGAAGTATTGGCGTGAGAAATTTAAAACCTGGTGTGACCGACTCAAACGTCATGTTTTTGTTACTGTGCTAACACTGACAGCTCTTATGAAGATATGGTGCTAGTTATAGAAGCTAAGAGAAGATGTTAAACCTGTAACAATAACCAAATCAGTCTAAATATCAGAAGTATTGGTGTGAGAAATTTAAAACATTTATTTCTGACGCTTGGATAATACAGGTTGTTGACAACGACACACAACTACTCACCCTGCTGGACGTTCGCTAAAAGCCTGAAGGAGTTCCCCATTTTCCATCAGCGAACACAGTCACCTCCTCTAGTATCCGCGGCACAATGTTCAGGCATTTTGACCAGTGGTTGTTCAATATTTTAAGAAAACAAGCTTCTAAATTACAACTCTCTATCATTACGAAGCTCCTCGGCCCCTTCCCGAGCCCCTGCATCCGGTTAGGGCTTTTTGCCATCCAATCAGAACGCTCGTTTCAGGCGAGCTTTGCGTGATGACGTCAACTGGTAAAAGGTCTATTGTTTATTACCGTATTTCAGAATACATTAAAAAAACATTGAGTCTCTACTGGTCTAGCCTAAGGACCCATGTAGTGATACACCTCATTCTCTGAAAACCTTCAGTAAAGGACAGAACACTGTTATCCCATTAATTTGAATCCAGGACACAAATTATCTCACCAAGAGACTCTTAATTTTTGTCCTAATTCATATAATCAAAATAATAATCTTCTTTTATTTTATTATCATTATTATTTTCAATATTTTGATAATAAAAGGACTCTGTTTAATCCAAGGACAGGTCAACGTGATCTTTTCAGTATTTTGTTTAAAAGTGTTAAGACCAGGGGTGGGTGTCAAACTCATTTTGATCTGGGGGCCGCATTCAGCTTAATCTGATCTCCAGTGGGCCAGACCAGTAAACTAATTCCAAAATTACATAGAACGAACAGTAAGTCCACTTTTTTCATTGTATTAGTGCAAAGAAGAAATAAATTATAAAACTCTTTACATTAAATTAATTGTCCTTTTACACTTTTACTCAGTTTAACATTTATTTAAGACTTAAAACACTTAAAAAAACTGATCAAAGTGATTGCACAATGTTTTAAAACATTTAGTCAACAAAAAGTTTTATAGGAAGAAGTCTATTTTTCTTGAAAAATCCGACACTCTGTGTCCACTTTTCTCTTTTTTGACAAGGACATTCCGCTGATGAAGGTGCCCGACTGTCCATTCCAAGAGAAAAAGCAGGTAAAGCCATAGATATTATATATAAACAAGGGTAAAGTGATTGAACTGACTAAAACACAGCGCCTCTGGGTCCTAGAGGCACTTGTTTGAGTAGGACAACATAGGAACTGACCAAAACACAGCGCCTCTAGCGGACAACATAGGAACTTCAGATTTTAAGAAAATAACGTTTATTCTTTTTAAAATATAATTCAGATTTATCCTCGGACCGACTAAAACCCCTGGCGGGCCGGATCCGGCCCGCGGGCCATATGATTGACACCCCTGGTTAAGACAGTTAATCACTTTAAATCATACACGGAAAAAAAAATCTATAAAAAAACAGGTAAATGTACTGTGGAAGTGTGAAGGAATTTTCCGTTATCATTTTTTACAGGGGTTTCTCCATTTTCTTTTTTTCGCGCAAAGCACCCTGGGAACAAGAACCTTTGAGAAGAAGCACGAAAGAGGACTCTATTTACCTGGCACCCTAGATTAACAGAAATGTATGTAAATTATACATTAAAAAACTGTTAAATTACGGGAAAAATCCATTTTAGGGTTTACGGAAATATCTAAAAAACAGGAGAATGTACTGGCAGAAAATTACCAGGACATTTTCCGTTTTTTTACAGATTTTTTTTTTTTTTTTACTGTGTACATCTGGCGTTTGCTTTCTAATTCTTATTCCTTCTCCTACTTCTAATAACTTCTAGGGAAGGGGCGAGTATCTGAAGTAAGGCTTTCTTCAAAAGTTCTCACTTGCCTGAAATGATTGAGTTGAGATTAGATTTTTTTTGTTGGACTGAGCTGTGAACGGTGGCCATGAGCCAACGGCCTCGTTCTCAGTTCGGATTTACAGTACGTCGCTGTAAATCTGACCGAGCTTAAAAGCTCCAACCTTTTTAATAAAAATTCCTTCCGAGGAATATTTTATTTAGAAAACCAACCGGAACTGCCGTTACTTCTGGTCGATCAAGGCGGACACAGCAAGACGCTGGGAAGGTAAACACGCTAAGACCGGCTCGGACATAGCTGGACCTAAGGACCCTTTACGTCTAAGGCCGGGTGCCCTCTCCTTACCGGAATCAAGACTGACCGTCTTCAAGGTAATGAGTTGTTGCTGTTTACCAGAGCGTACCTGGGTTTAGCTGACGTTGCTTGGAGAGCTTTCATTCCTGGTTGAACTCATTCAGTCACGACAACTTCCCTCTTTCCTCCTATTTTCTTAATCTATCTTTGCCAGTAACATTAAGTTAAAGTGCCCTCAGATATAAGTTAATTACGATCTCATAACTTAGTCTGTTGTCTCTTAAATACTTGTCGGCTTGCGAAATTATGGACACGTAATTTCCATCTGTTCATGTTTATTTTATAGGAAGTTGATTAGAAGAAATCAAAGTGTACATGTTATGATGTTATGTTAATGATCTGTTAAATAAATGACCTCATTTCCTTGATGGTCAAATATAATTAACGTCTCATGTTACTTACATCTCTCATTTGGTCACACAAGATGTATTTAATCCTAAAAGAAGATAATCCATAAATAAATAAACAATTACTGTTCTTGAACTTGAACTAGTCTTGAATAATTAATTAAGAGTGTGACCCTGCTCACATCCTACACCCACCATCATCTCTTAACAAGTTGCCACTGAAATTAAGGACCAGTTTTTAAATTGAATGAAAAGGTGTCTGTTTGTCTGAGCCTGAGAGAAAAATAAAAAATCACAGTATATTTACACACAGAACAAGTTAATAGACTATATGCCACGGACATCCGTTCCAGCACCTCCACAGTCATTGCACAGACGGCGCACTTCCGGTTAGTGGGAAAGACACAAACATAAATGACTAAATACAATTAATAAAACATCTGCATACACACTAATAATAACTCTATACACATATAAACCCATATAAAATTATGGCGACGTTCCCCCTACGGATAGCCGCAATAATTTTTTGCCAAACCCCCCCCGCGGAACAGCTGTTCCCACCGGTGGGCAGACACAACAGAACTTACTTGTAGTGCCAGTAGCTCGCAGCCGCTTCCCGTTTCGGGTCGTTGTCATGGTCTGCTACTAGGAGCTAACGCTAACAACAACGGAGGTGGATGGGAACCGGAAGTGGCGGATGTGGGTTGCATTTTACCGGAAGTACGTCACGACCCCCTGTGGCATACAGTCTATTGAATCACCCAAACAACTGTGAATTGGCAATTTAAAATAAAATTTAAAAAAAAAAACTCACTTCAGGACCTTTAGTCTGTTTTAACAAACTTAACAGTGCTTTCACCCACAAACATGAAATATCCAACTAATGTACCAAGAAGAGGTTCAAAATAAAATTCTAGCTGAATACCGACCAATAATAACGTTTTAAAATTATTCATAAAAATTTGACAACATAGTCAAAATGTTGATATTTTCAAATAAAATGCTATTTGTTCAAGCAAAGGACTTGTATCATTAAAAGTTAATTTGCTACCCATCATTTCAGAATCACTGAACTGATTTTCCTAAAACAAAACTTATTTGTGAGTTGTTTGTTAATGCAACTTATAATTCAGTCAAATTTATTTGTAGGACCAGATAGGTAGACCAATTCTCCCTGTCCCTTGGGCACGAAACAGATTGGGACACCATCAGATTTGACGTCCAAACACAGTGTTATAGGAAGGAGTGTATTGAGACCGCTTTAGTTATTTTTAAGGTAAGTGATTCGGGTTTGCTGTAACTTTGAGCAGCTCTGTCCTCCTTTGTTAATAAGATAATGTTTCACTTCTGCTGGCATCACGCACTTGACAGTCATAGTCCTAGGAGACAACTTCTCAAGAGCAGCTGACAGGCAGGATTACCTAGACAAATTAATGGCTCTATAATTAGATTTTTCCCCAGTTTGCAGTGTCTAAGCAACTCCAGCAGAGAGGAATGCTTTGAATTGGCCCTGCTGTGTGGTGACATTGGCTAATCACATCTGCATGCTAAAGAGACCACTAGACCACGGGGAAACAAAATGCTCTGCACAAGAAGGAAATGAAGTATTCTCATCTTCAGGAATTGATCTATAGGGCGCAACAGCAGGACTCTCAGCTTCGACATAAAGCTCAGGGTTCAAACAAACACGTGTAAAGCCAAAGGATATAAGAGGGCAAGGTAAGCAGTAAATCTGTTACAAATGGAAAGGCAACAAGGCACTCTGAGCGGGAGCTGTTCCCTATTAGAGCCCGCTGTGATGAGATCAGCTTCCATACACTTGTCATGTTTTCATCTGCCGTCCTTGACTTTTCGAGGAGACCATTTTGTGCACAGAGTGCAGAGTGACCATCAGAAAGTCCGTCCACAAGAGGTTTATTATCCACCACTTTCTGAAAAGAGACTGTTGATTTTGTTTTACAAACACACTTTTAAATACAAAAGTAACACATTTGTTCCCCACTATGCTACGAAAGCAATGACAATAAAATGAATACATCTTCCATGGAATGAAAAGTTGTAAAGGCGACTCCAGCACTTGCACAAGTCCAAGTGGCATGCAATTAAACTGTCTCATCAGGAAACCCTTGGCCTAATGAACCTCTCCCATTTCAACAAGTTACCTACTGCTGCAGAACCATTGCAAGCTGTTTCAAATCCCTCCTTGGGGGCTATTCCCGCCAAACAAATTTAACAATTTTACTGGCAAACAATTTGGTTGCATTTCTTTGTATGTGTGCGTTCTGCATGACTGACAGGGAGGCTGTGACTGACACTGACTGACAGTCAATCAGGGAGGCAGCCTGTCCAGGAAATCCTACCTGTGCTGACATGCATACTCAATCAGCTCCCTCTGCACCGCTAAAGTTTACATGCTGCTTACGTACCGAAGTATTCAGACATGGAATATTGACAACAAAAATATGGCTTGGCTTCACACATTTTAAATGTTTTTTATAAAATACAATAAAATCCTATGTGAGCTATTTGCTCATTCTCAGCCAAATGAGGAAAAGCTTTAACTCTTCCCAAAATCTGATAATTGTGAGGTGAAAGGTTATATTCATCTGTGTGATGTTATGCAAACATAACATTTTTACATTTTAACAGTGGCACCAGAACTTTGGGGAATGGATTTCAGTTAGCGGTTCTTTGTTCTTTTATGGCTCATGTGTATTCATGACTAATAAAATGCAAATAGCTTCTTTTAGTTTTGTCCCTCATGCATTCACAATATGGCTTTAAAAGATGAATCATTTTGCATGAGCATTTTTAATGTATTTACACTGCTTTATGACTTTATGAAAACTCTAACTTGTGTGAACTTAGTTTAACTGAGCCAGAATTTTCCATTTCCCAAGGTAGCCAGAGCAAAAAAAATAAATTTTACCCGTCAATGATCAGCAAGCCTCTTGAACCTGGCACACAGTACACTCCGAGAAGACTTCTGACAGTTTTCCTCTAGTTTGAATTATAACTTTGAATTGTGGCCACTTTATCTCAGTGGGCTCCCTAAGGTATTAAACTGATTTGGGATTTCTGTTGTAAAGAATAATAATGTAACACCGCTGTATGAGGTGAAGATGTGTTACCAATACATCCAGAGGTCGTGGGTGAAGAAAGAGCAATCACACTGACAGGGAATAGCTTGACTGTCCGAACTTTATTCAGCCTTTCGTCACAGCTTCATCACAATACAGCGTCAGCCTGCGTCTGCCATTTACCCCCGTTCAACCTGAACTTCACACACCAAAAACCAATGAAGAAGAACTCTCTTAAAGACACAGTAACATAAATATATAACTGCCCTTGTATTTCCACTACATTAATCGAAATGTCAAAATAAATCCTCTTACATTGAAATAAATCATCTTACATACTTCCCCCTCTTTTAATGAAATGTCCTCATTTCAAAATAAGGTAACAATAATAACAATAAAAGAACATAAGTCATTTTTCCAAAACACAATCTCTGAACAAGAAAACTTACAACAAAGGCCACATAGAGAACAACAATGTTTATTTTATTTTTATAATAATGCACCTGTTTCATACCATGTCTTAAGAAAGTAACTTTGTCATGACAACAGTCGTCGTGGTTTCCTAACAGTACGTCCACACCTGGTGACAACTGCAACCTCAGAGGACGGCAAGCTGATGCCTCATCCTCACCTAAAGCATATCGCGCTTCCAAAAATCTCCAAACGCACTGTACTGGCTGCTTGTCAACAGATGACTGTCCTCATCTAACGCGTCTGCAGTGGGAGGAGGAGCGTGTTGGTCCTCTTCCGGTGGTGGTGTTTGTTTATTTCCGGTCTCAGAAAAATGGCGGACGCAATACGAAGAATTGCCTTGTTGTACTTAATCTACAAAGCAGCAACACGCAGACGCCGTGCACAACGACGATTCTGGATTCACCCCACATTAGAGAGGCGTCATGAATTCGGTGAATTTCACCATCTGATCCAGGAGCTGCGCGCAGACGAGGAGCGCTTTCAGCGGTACTTCCGTGTCACCCGCGCCCAGTTTGACGACCTGCTGTAAGTTTCTCCTCCATGTTTACCTGTTTACATGTTGCGTGATCACATGGCAGAGTCTCTCCTGATTGGTCCTGATTGTTTGCTGCTGAGCAGCGAGCTGAAGCGAGCTGTGGAAGCACGGCATTCCGTGCTTCCACAGTCGCTGCTCGGATGCGACGCGGGAGTAGGAAACAGCTGCTGCTCACTTTCGCGCTGCTTGTATGCTGTAGATGCGCCGCGACACGACCCGCTGCTCCAAGATGCGCGTCCCTCATAGACTTTCAATGTAAAGTGGCTGTTTCGGCTGCGCGAGATGCGTGCGGTGGGGATCCAGCATAAGAGGTGTTTGTGCCGGCTGCTGGGAGACTGGTCCAGTTTGTCTCCTTGGTGAAAGTGTCAATGACCTAGCAGTTTCTGATGTCTGCGCTGTTTGGCCAAAGAGCAAGGGTAATGAACCAGACAAAGCTGTATACTTCGGCAACGTGTCCATGTTTGGCATTTGGACAGATTGGTTGCCCTCCACTCGTTTTTTGTCTTTGTTCTTCATGATGGAGAAAAACGGTCTCAAAATCAGCGTCCAGCCGTCTAGCCAGTTCTGCACCATAGTTTGTTGGACTATCAGAAACGGTTGTCGATGAAACATGAACATTAGCCGGTAGTCTGGGCTCTCTACCATGCACAAGGAAATAAGGTGAATACCCCGTGCTCGAGTGTGGCGTAGAGTTGAATGAAAGTACCACAGCCGGAAGGTAGTGGTCCCACTCACCTAGTCCTGGATGAGTCGAGCCAACTGTTCTTTCAAAGCCCTGTTAAAGATCCACTGACGTGATTTTTCTACTATTCATCAAATTGCTCAAAATATATATATTTTATCATTTAAATATGTTAGTTTTTGCAAACAAAATGATAAATCACTTTAATTTTGCTTTAAAAGTGATTTTGAACTTCAAGCCGTGTTTAATCATGGGAAATCCGTTTACACCTGAACGCACCATCTGTGACGTAATGTCCAGAGTGAGAGGCAGAGGGCTCCAGTCTCTTCAATAGCGGACATTTTAAAACTTGACTAATTTATCAATCTAGGTGAAGATTTGAGCTATTTGTCTTCATTTTGGGAAGCAGAAAATAGTTTGGGTGATGGAACAAGAAACAACAGGATCTAATTTAGGTCTGATGCTGTATCAGACTGACCTTCATGTGGAGCTGCGCACACCGTGACAAGCTCAGAGCTCTGCCTCAACTCTGGACATTACATCACAGATGGTGCGTTCGGGTGTAAACGGATTTCCCACGATTAAACACAGCTTGAAGTTCAAAATCACTTTTAAAGCAAAATTAAAGTGATTTATCATTTTGTTTGCAAAAACTAACATATTTAAATGATAAAATATATATATTTTGAGCAATTTGATGAATAGTAGAAAAATCACGTCAGTGGATCTTTAAATCTCTCACCCATACCATTCCCTCTTGGGTGATATGGGGAGGTCCTTTTCTTTGTCATCTTTAGTCTCTGACAAATGTTGTGAATAATTTCTGACTCATATTGTCGTCCCTGATCCGACAACAGTTCCTCAGGAACACCATGTTCAGGGATATATCTCTCACAGAGTATGGCTAACTGTGCTACTGTGGCAGCCTTTTGGTCAACCATGGCATATGCATTCACATACTTGGTGAAATTGTCCTGTGCCACAAGCACATATCTGTTCCCAACAGATGTAACTGGAAGTTCGGTAATGTCAGTACAGACCAACTGAAATGGTCTCTCAGTCTGAACAGAATGTAAAGGAGCTTTGTGCTTGGTACAACCCTCCTAAAAGCTTCAAATGTCTTACACAGATTACAAAAATGTTCAATATCAGATCTCATTCCAGGCCCTGCTGCAAACAACGAATCAAATGTGAGCAATAAATGACGTCATACTGGGCCGGGGTAGTCTGGCCCGATCAGAACCACAGTGGAGATGGTTCCAAAACGAGGGCGGACCCGGGGAAAAAAAGGAAAATGCGAACACGCCGAACCCGGGTTAGAAGGCGGGGTGGTCCGGGCCATTGAGGGCCGGCCAATGCGAAAACGGCTACAGTAACATGATCACAGCCATTGTTGTGAGGGTGTGAAATTTGTGGCCGCCTTGGGGCCACCGTTGTGACTCCTCCATCCTTAGAATCTGTTGACGTGCTCTCCTGTGGTGCGAACATGTCACGTGTTCGTCTGGTTAGTGTATTGACCGGCCCCTCGTTCACAATGGAGCGGTGGAACACGTGTCCTCTCTCACCTGTCTTCGCGAAAGGTGGAGGGTCTGTTCGCAGACGCCTCTGGGTCTGTCCTCTAGAGACAGGTCCTGAGGCACCCTGCTGGGGTTTATTGAATAGACTAACACCCCATGAGCCGTGAGGGAGGGGGATGTGCCCCCCCCTTTATGACGGCTGACAGGCCAGAGAGGCCCGTACTGTTGAAATTATTTGTGTTGGTGTTGTTGTTTTTTTTTTGATAGTCAATAAAACAGGGATGTGCTGTTTTATGAGCTTTATTCGTGCTTATGTGCAACGACATACATGATTTGATGTCACTCACAGCAGGGAGAGCATGGTTTGTGCATGCAACAGAATTATCAGCCATTTGTACTTTGTTACAAATAAAGTCTGAACAAGGTGCGAACATTCCCGTTACCGCGTGGGCGGGAGGTCGTATAAAATGTAAACGTGGGCCTGGTTCATCAGGCACGTTTTTGTCGGGTGTCCCTGGTCGAGGAGGCCCTATGCCTGCTCTTCTGGCGTGGGACAAACCTATTTTTGCTCCATGCGTGCTCGGAGTGAGGTTGGCTCGGCGGGGGTCTTTGCCGAGGCTCTTCCTCGTATGCTGGCCGCTTCTGCGGTGGCGCACGCGTCGTCGAGCGGTGCCGAGGCTGTGCAGGTCTGCCTCCAGCAGGCTCCCTGGGGGGGGGACTCCGACGGGGAATGCCCACCCTGAGAGCTTCAGCCTGCTTGCGCCTTTGGTCCAGCTTGGTCTGGATTCGCTCCAAAGTCTGACCAAATAGCCCCTCCGTCTCTATTGAGTGGTGGAGAAAAGCACCTTTTGTCCCTCCGGTAGATCCGTCAGCGTCATCCACAGGTGGCGGATCGCGATGACCACTTCCACCATGCCTTTGCCCTGAGCCACAGCAGCTGTCCCCATCATGCGGAGCACGAAGATTGTTGCTCTTTGGGCTTCATCCAGTAAGTCGGCAGCAGCTTGCTTATCTGAGGTTACCTGCAGTTGTTGGAGTTTTTCCGCAAGGTAAGCCTGCATTATCGCAGACGCGTTCATGGCGTGCGCCACGAGTCATTGAGCTCTGTAGCACTTCTCGAGAAGAGACGCTGAGGCTCTACAAGCTTTGCTAGGGAGAGTCTGTTTTGTCCCGGATGACTTGGGCGCTAGGTGGTACGCCAGTGTGTCCTCAATCTGAGGCGCGTTGGCTATTCCCACCTCATCCATGCCTTCTACGTTGAGAAACTGTGAGAGATGAAGGAGCATGAGCGCTCGTGGTTGAGGCCAGGTGTGGGTTAGTTCCGTGAGGAAGTCCGGGAACACGGGCATCCTTTGCCTCGTTGTTGCCTGCTGTTTTGAATAAAAATAGGTCCCTGCCAGCGTCGTGACCTGTTGGCGAGGCGGAGGTTCCGGCCAGGGGATGTGCAACGCATCCGATGCTCTGTGGCACAGGTCGAACAGGGTAGGAATTGAGAAGTCAGTTTCAGGGAGCACAGGTACCGGGGTCCTAGAGAGGTCCTCTCCCGGATCCTCAATTTCAAGCTCTGGTTCCTCCGCTGAAAATTCGCCCAAGGCTGAGATGGAGATCTCGTCTTCATTCATCATGCCTCTGGTGTCAAAATCAACTGTTAGGTCCACCATGGGAGCGAGCGGGTCAGGGCTGTCGCCCCATTTGACGCGCGTGCTGTCGTGTAGAGCCATGTTCTCGAGCTCCGGGGTCGGAGTGAGGTTCTCCGTGGTGTCTGGGTCCTGTGGTCCAGCTGAGCTTCCTATGGCCTTGGCCACGAGATCCACCCAATGCCGTAGCACTGCATCCAACATCTGGCTGCAGTTTGGGCAAGAGTCAGGTGCGTCCAGAGCTTGTCTTGCATGAAATATGCCCAGGCAGACTGGACAGGCCTCATGGGTGTCCGTTGCTGCAAGGGAAAAACCACAGCCGCTGGGACAGGCGCGCGAGGTTGGGCTCACCGTCCCACTGGTTTTCTTTGGAAGTCTTGTCTTTCGCTTTCCTTTCTCCTGAGGCATGTCCGAGATAAGGCGAGCGAGTCCTTCCAGAATCCATTTTCTTCTTTGTTCAAGTGTCTCCTCTGTCATGTCACTTTTGCTGGCTAGCCCGCTAGGATGTTAGCCGGGGTAGTGGTTGTGGTGTAGTTATAATGCTGTTGAGCAAAGCAACCTGTGGAGAGAGGAGAGGAAAAAACTTTGAGGTTATAGAAATGTGCTGGACTAGCTTTCGCTAGTCCAGCAGTACGCAGGGAAGAATTCTCTGTGCACTCTGTGCAGGGAGTGAGCTCACCTCAGGTTGAGCGATGGAGCAGCAGAGAAGTCCCGCGAAGAGAGGTACTTCAGGTTTTTGCGAGGTGAAGGGCAAAAAGAGAAAGTTGGAGGGGCGTCAGTCGCTTAAGTACCTAAAGGTCGGTACCTCTGACGCGGGGTGACGCCCCGGCCGTAAAGGCGTGAATGTATTCTTTCAGATAATCGCGCGGGGGCGCAATTCCCATAGAAAGTATGTTGCACCAAGAGACCACACTGAAAGGGAACTCAGGTTTCCCAGGTGTTCTTTGACCTTTGCGACACAACAAGTTGTTACATAGCACCAAGTTATGAAACTGCCACCATAGTTTTCTCTGCATTCTACCTTTTACCTGTCTGAGGTAGGAATGTTTGTTGTTTTCTACCCAAGTACTTCCCAGAGAACAGGATCAGCAACTTGCACGGTTACAATGTCCATGTTATGGTCAGATAATGTCTGTTGTAATGTGGCAAACCCCACATTTACCTGTGCCTTTTCAGTGTCCACACAACACACTTTTGATACATTGGTCACCTCCAAAGGTTCAAAGGTCAAGCATGGCAACTCAGACAGTGAAACAGATTTTCCTGTATCACTAGGCGAAGAGTGAGCATCAGGTAGCGTCACACTTGTCATCTCGATCGAGTCCTGTCCCAATGGTATACGTGACATGGCATCTGTATTCGTGTGTTTCTTACCCTCTTTGTGAGTGATGGTCCATTGATACGGATCCACTTCCAATGTCCCATGACCCCTGCGTCCTGTAGGGTCATGTGTGATGTCCATTTTTCTTAAATTGTAGTTTTCCTGCTCCCTGTTGTGTCGTGAAGGGGACCGGAACCGTACCCACCCAGGACTGGGAGAGCGAGGAAAGCGGCCACTTTCATAGTGGTCAGGAGAGCGACCACGGCTAGCGTAGCCTCTGTTTGAAGCGCTGTAGCCCTGCGAGTAGCGTTCAGATGAGCTGGCTCGAGAAGGTGAATCCCGTTGGTTGTGTTCCTCCTTGTCATATGATGTGCGGAAGGAGCTGCGGCAATGTGTGTTCCGGTCATTTGATGAGTCTCTGCGGTGTGGAGGTGACAGATGGTAGTCGTCCGATGAATATCTACCCTCACCTCGTCCAGCCGAAGCGGAGCTCCGATGACGAAATCCATAATCCCGCCTGTCCTGTCATTATGCGTCCTCACGCTGGCGGTCAACCGTCATTTGTAGCTGTTGAACTTTGTCTGACAGTATTTCGATTGTCTTTGCCATTTTCTTGAAATCATCCATAGTAGCCGAGTGGACTCCTTCAGGAGCAGGTGAAGGAAGCTGAGTAGACCAACCAGGTGAGACAGCAGAGTAAGCTGGTGTAGAAAAAACTGTTCAGTAGCCGGGGATGTGAACACTCTACTAGTTTGGTGAGCAGTTTCAATTTGCATAGCAAACTGTAGTGCAGTCTCCAATGTCTTAACACCTTGCTCATTACATCGCAGTTGGAGGTATGGTGGGTCAAGTCCAGCAAGAAAGCATCTAATTTTTTCTCCCTGTTTAGCATTGTATTATCATTAGTTGGAAAAGCTTCCTCGACCAAACGGCAAATCTCTGCAGCAAACACCGGAAGAGCTTCACCAGGAAGGCGACTGTGTGCATTAATCTAGCTTTGGAAAGTCAACAAATAAGCAGTTTGTCCAAAAATGCTCTTCAGCTTTTCTTTTGTGGCTGAATAGTCCATTTTAACTGCATCAGATAGACTAAAAGCAGCTCCCCCCAAGCATGTAGGTAACAGTTTTGCCAAAATATCCTCATTAGCATCAGGATCAGCCGCAACAGTCACTTCAAAATGTCTGCACCATTTAGAAAAGTCCTCTTTTTCATCCCCCACAAAGATGTGGCTGTACTGTGGCCTGGTACGGCCAGTAGCAGAATGAACAGGTAATTGTTCCCAACAATTACTCTCCATAACTGGTCCTTGTAACATGCAGCAGAGAGAGAAAAAAATGAAGGAAGAAAAAAAAAGTTTGTCCTCAGCAACTACTAACAGCTCCTGTCAGCATGTGCAACATTAGCTATATGGTTAGCATGCTTAGCATGTACTCACCGGTCCAATCGCTCAAAGCGTCCACAAACCCGCTGCCACCAGTGTAACACTGCTGTATGAGGTGAAGATGTGTTACCAATACCAGGGTTGGGCACCAGACCGCAAGGGAGCGCTAAAAAGCTAATCCGCTAATATCGGACCTAAACAATTTGTTAGCTCTATAGTGGATTGACTAACTTTTATAATTCATGAACAGATTTGCGCTATTTTTATTTAAAATGCAGTACCGCTAATAACTAATTATCTATCAGTAAAAACGAAAAAACTTATTTACGGGCTCTTAAATCAACCGGATGACTGCTCACGGACCACATCCGGTCAGCGCCGGATGTGGTCCGTGAAAAAAAGCGGTCCCCGCCCTAAGGGGGGCTAGAGAGAGCGCTCTCTCTATAGCAGTTAGCAGCCAGTGTGTTACTCTGCAGCCTTATTGCTTGTTTTCGAAGAGTCAGACGAAGAGTTTTTAACATGGAGGGTGAACTTATGGATGTTTCTCAGCGGCCTACGCGACGCGTCAGCGCCTCATTTGCCCTGCTCAAAATGGCGACCGGCCACAGAAGCGAAGGACTTTACAAGAAAACACGGTAAAAACAATTATTTCTTTGCTGAGAAAAAATATATTTCTTAGCTGACTTTATAGCACAAGGTTTTTCTGAGCTTAACCGTTTCACGAAATGGTCAAATCTGCTGGATTTAAAAGTAGTTCGCCATTTGCCCTGCTCAAAATGGCGACCGGCCACAGAAGCGAAGGACTTTACAAGAAAACACGGTAAAAACAATTATTTCTTTGCTGAGAAAAAATATATTTCTTAGCTGACTTTATAGCACAAGGTTTTTCTGAGCTTAACCGTTTCACGAAATGGTCAAATCTGCTGGATTTAAAAAAGTAGTTCGCCATTTGCACGTTAGCGCTTTAGCATTAGCTTCCGCTAGCTTTGCTAAGACATAAGCGCTTTTGAAATTGCGGACCTAAATAAATTAATAAGTGCTTTAGAAATAGCGGAACTAATTTTTGGATTAGCACTACCTATGAACACTGCAGAGCACTTTGTTCTCAGACTGCAGGTTTACTTGTGATTCCTAGAGTTTTCAAAAGCAGAATAGGAAGCAGAGATCTTTCAGTTCTCAGACTCCTCTCTTACCAAATTCTAGTTTCTGCCCGTGAGGCTGACGTATTGTCCAGTTTTAAGACTGGGTTTAAGACAGCGTAGGTCGCTGAGAAACATCCATAAGTTCACCCTCCATGTTAAAAACTCTTCATCTGACTCTTCGAAAACAAGCAATAAGGCTGCAGAGTAACACACTGGCTGCTAACTGCTATAGAGAGAGCGCTCTCTCTAGCCCCCCTTAGGGCGGGGACCGCTTTTTTTCACGGACCACATCGCTGACCGGATGTGGTCCGTGAGCAGTCGTCCGGTTGATTTAAGAGCCCGTAAATAAGTTTTTTCGTTTTTACTGATAGATAATTAGTTATTAGCGGTACTGCATTTTAAATAAAAATAGCGCAAATCTGCTTATGAATTATAAAAGTTAGTCAATCCGCTATAGCGCTAACAAATTGTTTAGGTCCGCTATTAGCGGATTAGCGCTTTAGCGCTCCCTAGCGGTCTGATGCCCAACACTGGTGCTATGTTAGGAAAATATGGAACAATAAGATATTTAATATAAGATGAAGTTAGGTTGTTGGGGGCTTTGTAGGTTAGAAGAAAGAATTTGAATTTTGTTCTTGATGTGACAGGGAGCCAGTGGAGAGAAGCTAAAACTGCAGAGATGTGATCTCTCCTATCAACATTCATTTAAACTCTGGCAGCAGAATTTTTGATCAGCTGAAGACTTTTTAAAGAAGTATTTGGACACCCAGACAGTAAAAACTTACAATAGTCCAACCTAGGCATGATAAATGCATGGACCAGTTTTTCTGCATAATTTTTGGATGAGATGTTTCTAATCTTAGTGATATTACACAGGTGGAAGAAAGCGGTTTTGGGAACATATTAATCTGGGGGTTAAAAGACACATATCCTGATCAAAAATAACAAGTCAAACGAGTCAAACAACCATTCCTTCTCTCACTCACATCTAGGGACAATTTAGAGTTGTCAATCAGCTTAACATACATGTTTTTTGGTCTGTAGGAGGAAATCGAAGTATCCGGAGAACACACATGCATGGAAAGAACATGCAAACTCCACCCAGGAAGGTCCCTGGCCAGAATTCAGTCCAGCAACCTTCTCACTGAAATCTAAAAAAGCTAAGTCTGGTCCTCTGGACATTCAATGTCCAGAGGACCAGACTTAGCTTTTTTTTTAGATTTTTCTACCTGGATTATTGAGCATGCATCAGGGTACTTCTCACTGAAAGGCAACAGCTCCAGTATCTGTGCCATTGTGCCGACCAGAAGCCAACTAAACTGTATTTGTTATTTAGAGAGGTTTCAACGAGGCTTCCTTAGTTCAGATTGTGATTTTCAGAATTCACACTTTCACTTGATCATTAATTTGAATCAATGGTGAGATTTGTGTCAGATTCTATAGGTTCTTCTTTGGACGAGTGTGTGCAACCTAATTGTTTATGAACTTTACAAACCAGCTTTCTTGCACAATATCTACTATTTTTAGATATAATTTTACTTAGTGGCATTTTATAATGTACAGTATGTGAAGAATTTTTTTTTAGGGTGTCCTGAGATAATATTTGTTATGAGCTGGCAGTAAAAGTTAAATTAACTGATTAACCAATTAACTTCATTTGAATCAAGACCAACTGCAAAAATTTAACTCCCTTTTAAATGCTGACACCAACAAACAGACAAAGCTGATCATCAAACCCTAAGCAGAGGAAGAAAAACACTTTGAGCAAATACTGGGTGAAAGAGACTTGTTTTCCACTCATATGACATTTCACGCTAACATCAAATGGACAAAGAAAATTGAGGAAAAGCTCTGCTGAGAAATCACTCAAATCCATTTCATTTCCTTTAAATAAACCGTTGACACAGCAATAAACAGTCACTTCCTGAGTGTAAACTGAAGACTCCTGAGTTGTATTTCGTTGTAGTGAAGCTGACTTAAAATTACTCTAAACACGAGCTTGTCTGTATGGGTAAATTCCCAGTGGTCGACACATTTAGATAAGCTGCAGTGTTCAATTCAGGGGTCAGCAGTTTGAACTGCAGCCTAACAAAGTGGTGTTTTTAAAACCATCAAGAGTGGGCACCCTCCAGTTTTACATGTACATGAAGAAATGCTTTAAAAAAATCAATGACTATTCATGTAAGATTTTATCTCAAATTAAAGATAAGCTGACCTCACCATCAGTGAACCACACTCAATTGTCAGTCAGTCGTTTGGCTTCATCTTTTATGCTGTCTCTGCTCATCAAAATGTTTTTCACAGCTGAAGACACCTGCTGTGCTTCTGACTGACAAGCAGAGGAGAACCAGAAAATAGAATTCACACAGATCGTAACTCGGGATGGATCTGTGGGGGGAGTGAAGAAGCATGAGGGTAACTATCCTGTAGATGACCTGTTTCCAATTTAATTATTGGTATTTTTAAACCTCTCCCTTATTTGTATATTCTGTATTATTTTATATATTGTGTGATTCCTTTTGCATGTTTCTTTGGATTGAAACCCTGGCACGTATTTTGATAGCCGATTTGAGTGATCATTTACCAATTTTCACAATTTATAATGTAGAAAATAGTATTACACAATCAATGAAAGAAAAACAAGAAAAAACAAGAAATATAGTAATAAATACGTCTCAAAAAGCATTAGAAAACTTAAAAGATGACTTAACACTAGAAGTCCCAGGATTTTCGATCTCCCCCCAGAAGTCCTGAAAGAGGGTCAAAAGACCCTTAGTCCAAACCAACCATTAGTGGGCCATTAGTGGGTCCACATTAGTGGGCCATTAACTGCCTTTTGTTATAAATATGCGTGCACACAACTCAGACACCCCCACCACACCAGACTGCACAAACTGCATTCCAATGTTTCCACCAGGTAAGTAAGACTCTGCTTGCACTTCCCCCCTTAGTCAGAAGAGAGGCCCTGACCTGAATTCACACATAACAGACCCTGAAGTTATCTCACAGTTGAACATTTTGGGACATCCACTGAACGGAAAGCTTTGTCTGCTCCAGAACAATTTTATGCATAAAATTGTCTTATTCTGCTGTGCTGACTATCCTGTAACTTTGATGTTCTGTCAAATAAATTATTTTGCTTACAAGTACTGTCTCTCTCCTTGTCCTTGGCGCATGTATATACGGTGCGTGCCGGCACATGCAGGTGGCCCATTGCTGTGTTCTAAAACATGCTTGACCTATTGTTGTCCGTCACCTGACGGACAGACACAGGTCACATGACATGAAGTCAACTGACGGACCGACATAGGTCACATGACCTGAGGTCAAGTGACGGACCAACACAGGTCACATGACCTGAGGTCAAGTGACGGACCAGCACAGGTCACACAACATGAAGTCAACTGACGGACCAACACAGGTCACATGACATGAGGTCAACTGAGGGACCGACATAGGTCATATGACCTGAGGTCAAGTGACGTACCAACACAGGTCACATGACCTGAGGCCAACTGACATAACGACACAGGTCACATGACATGAAGTCAACTGACGGACCGACACAGGTCACATGACCTGAGGTCAACTGACTGACCAACACAGGTCACATGACCTGAGGTCAAGTGACTGACTGACACAGGTCACACGGCATGAGGTCAACTGACGGATCAACACAGGTCACACAACATGAGGTCAACTGAGGGACCGACACAGGTTACATGACCTGAAGTCAAGTGACGGACCAACACAGGTCACATGACCTGAGGTCAACTGACAAAATGACATAGGTCACACGACATGAAGTCAACTGACGGACCGACACAGGTCACATGACCTGAGGTCAACTGATGGACTGACATAGGTCACATGACCTGAGGTCAACTGACGGACCGACACAGGTCACACGGCATGAGGTCAACTGACGTACCAACACAGGTCACATGACCTGAGGTCAACTGACAAAACGACACAGGTCACACGACATGAAGTCAACTGACGGACCGACACAGGTCACATGACCTGAGGTCAACTGATGGACTGACATAGGTCACATGACCTGAGGTCAACTGACGGACCGACACAGGTCACACGGCATGAGGTCAACTGACGTACCAACACAGGTCACATGACCTGAGGTCAACTGACACAACGACACAGGTCACATGACATGAAGTCAACTGATGGACCGACACAGGTCACACGGCATGAGGTCAACTGACGTACCAACACAGGTCACATGACCTGAGGTCAACTGACACAACGACACAGGTCACATGACATGAAGTCAACTGACGGACCGACACAGGTCACATGACCTGAGGTCAACTGACGGACCGACACAGGTCACAGGACCTGAGGTCAAGTGACGGACCAACACAGGTCTTATGACCTGAGGTCAACTGACAAAACGACACAGGTCACACGACATGAAGTCAACTGACGGACCGACACAGGTCACATGACCTGAGGTAAACTGACGGACCGACATAGGTCACATGACCTGAGGTCAAGTGACGGACCAACATATGTAGCCCACTGAAAGGGACCGGGGGATTTAGAAGCCAAGTTCACTTGCGCAAAAAAGCGCAGCCTTAGTCAAATTAGTGTGCCCCCTCCTGTGGTGCGCCAGTAATGGCCTTATTTACAAAACAAAAGCGCCTGTTAACAGCTCATTATAGGATGTTAGCTAAAATCCTTCGGGTCACTCGACCCGTCTCTGGGTTCCAAAGGTAGAAATGTTGAATGACCCTTCTCTGGGACTAAACTGGAATGATGTTTACGTGACTGATGTAAACAAATCTTATGATGCTTTTATGAATATCTTGGATGTTTTGTATAAAAAAATTGTGTGCAAAAAAACAATACGAGAACGGGTTCCAAAGATCAACTATGGATGACAACTGGCTTAAGAAATGCATGCAAAAAAAAAGAACTATATGTATTCTTGTTTCTTGAAATGTAGAACTTCTGAGGCGGAGACTAAATATAAAAAATACAAGAACAAATTAACAGGAATTATAAAAAAACAAAAGAGAGGATTTTATGGTGGTTTATTACATAAAACAAATGGCAATATGAAGGGAACTTGGAGGGTTTTGAAAAAACCTAAAACTAATGTGAACTTGTCACAGTTTTTCAAGAATGATAATGAAGAATTGCAAGATGAAAAGGAAATTGTAAATGAATTCAATGACCATTTTGTGAATATAGGACCAAATCTTGCAAATGGTATCCAAAGTGTTGATGATAATGTGGACTACTTGATTGAATACTGTGAAGATGTTATGTTTCTACAAGAAATTGACAACAAAGAAATACTCATGACAGTCGAGGGATTTGCTGACAAGAGATCAAGGGATTGGGCTAGTATGGATATGGTAGTTGTAAAAAATATAATACATCTATCATATTTTTAGACATGTAGACCCCAAGTGGCTGACTGAGAAGAAGGAACAGAGTCAGGAGTAAAAAATAATGATTTATTTTATTGCTACAGGTCAAGATCCTCCAGACTGAAAAAGAGAATGCAGGGACAAGGTGAGTATCCAGAATTGTCTTTAGAAAGCAATGGATTAATGATGATGAGGCTCTTGTTCTTACTGCTGTGTTTCTTGTGGTTTAGTCCAGAGAGGTCCCAGGAGTTCCAAGGTTTCAGGCGGTCCAGAACGGAGAAGCAAGGTGAGTGTTTGGCTGAGAGAGAGAAACAGGTCGTCTGAGTTAGAGAAGAATATCTCTGTAGGAGATCAAAACATTCTTCGGATACAAACAGGGTTTCATACAGACTGGTGACTGATCATACACTTTACCATAGCTTGATAATGTCCCGGCGCTGAAGGCATGTCTGGCAGAGGTTCTTATACCCAGGCAGAGTAGTCCTCCAAACCAGGAACAGGTGTGGCTGGTTGCCGCTGATTGGAGAGAGAATGGCTGGTGGACCTGGAACCCCTACAGAACCCCCCCCTCAAGAATCGCCCCTCGGCGATCCCATCCTCTTTTCAGGGTGAGCCCTATAAAAAGAGGAAACCAAACCCGGGTCCAAGATGTGAGCCCTAGGGACCCAAGAACGTTCCTCCGGACCATAACCCTCCCAGTCCACCAAGTACTGGAACCCCCTACCCCTCCGCCGGACATCCAGAAGACGCCGGACCGTAAAAGCCGGCGAGTTGTCGATCAGGCGGGGGGGAGGGGGAGGCGTGGACGGAGGGACCAGGGGACTGTCAACAACAGGCTTAATGAGGGAAACATGGAACGTGGGGTGTACCTTCATAGATGACGGGAGCCGCAGGCGCACGGCCGAAGGGTTGATTATCCTCGATATGGGAAACGGGCCGATGTACCTGGGGGCAAGTTTCCTGGGTGTGTCCTTGAGAGAGATGTCTTTCGTAGAGAGCCATACCATCTCACCCACCTGGTAAGCAGGAGCCGTCGAGCGGCGTCTGTCAGCAAACCTTTTAGTTTGAGCCGCCGTCCTGAGTAACGCCTTTCTGGTCTGGCGCCAAACTCGACGGCACCGTGCGACATGGCGCTGAACTGACGGGACAGAAACGTCCAAGTCCTGAGAGGGAAAAAGTGGGGGAGAGTAACCCAATGACGCTTCAAAAGGAGAAAACCCAGTTGCAGAGGAGACCTGAGAGTTATGGGCATACTCAATCCAGGGTAGGTACCGGCTCCAAGAAGATGGGTTATTCTCAATCACGCACCGTAAAGCAGCCTCCAAGTCCTGGTTGCACCTCTCAGTTTGGCCATTTGACTGGGGGTGATAGCCGGACGACAAGCTGGAGGTGGCACCCAAAGCGTCACAAAATGCCTTCCACACTTGAGAGATGAATTGTGGCCCCCTGTCAGACACAATATCAAGCGGGATACCGTGCAGACGGAAAACATGGTTCACCACCAACTGTGCCGTTTCGAATGCAGAAGGCAGCTTGGTCAGAGGGACGAAGTGAGCGGCCTTAGAGAATCTGTCAACCACAGTGCAAACGACAGAGTTACCTTCTGACAGAGGAAGACCGGTGACAAAATCCAAGGCGATGTGGGACCATGGACGACCAGGGGAAGGTAGAGGCATGAGGAGACCTGCAGGGGGTTGGGTATTATGTTTGTTACAAGCACATGTTGGACAGGCAGAAACAAACTCCCTCACGTCTTTAGACATTGTGGGCCACCAGAAATGTTCTTTAGTGAGGTGCAACATGCGTGTGATACCAGGATGACATGTGAATTTTG